>CM068317.1:4647500-4660000 GCA_034766995.1 Acanthacorydalis orientalis | reverse complement strand
TTTTACAAAGGAGTACCATAGATCATTTGGCGTACGTTTTGTTTGTGCCAACCTGTATATGCATAAATCATAAATTGTTTGTATGTCCTTTATAGACCGCCGTGTGTTATTTGTCACGGTGTGGTCTCGGCATTGTCTCTTTGAATTCTAATTCTTTTCTATTTGTCAAAGGCGTTGGTTGAACTGCTATAGGAACAGAACGATACAAACAAGACATTAATTTATATACCTAATATATAACATTGATGCAAAATGTGTGCCTTTATTCAAATCATAACAGCATTGTCTTTTCAAAACAGTTGTAGTAAAATTACTGGTCGAAATAATCATATTTTTTTTATTTTAGAAGGATATTGCATTGGAAACGATTGTAGTATTTTAATTATAAAATATTTTTTTGAACATTCATTAAATATTAATAATATAATGGTTGATATTTATAACTTCAAACAATTAGGGTAGAAAATTAAGTCTCTGGTGTAAACAATAGCGTGTTTCTCAACACTAAACGAATTAAATGTCATCTTTTAATAAAAATATTTTTTATACCGGCCCATTTTTTCACTTGGAATTAATTTAATGTGTAATATTTATTGTCATTTTATTCAATGTATTTTTCTGTGAATTTAGTAACCGACGTGTCCTTAAACCACAAATATCACCATCATCTATAAACTAAAAAAATCTGTTTCGTTGTAGCAAGGAAGAAAAAAAATAATATTTATTTATATAATTTTGAATGCTAAAAGGTGTTATTACTATAATAATAACTAATAACAAAAAATGTCTAAAATATATTTTTATCAGTTCTGCTTTAAACAAATATGAATGAGATTACAGCTCCGCGATTTCAAGATATTTGAATATAAATGTGTTAATATTAAACAAATATAACACGGATTGCGATATTATCAATAAATTCCCTTGATGAGAGTAATGGTACTTCTGTAAATAATATGATAGATCCAGTAGAACCCAAGATTTTTTCTTGTTTCTTGGAAGAGGGAGAGATGTATCTGTTGAGAACAACTAATAAAAAAAATACTTTTTTATTAATTTTATTTTATTTAATTATTATATATTATGAATAGGAATATTATAACAATTACCATTAAATATAAATTCTGTAACCGCAAATAAGTGACTATAGTTTTAATATTCTTAGATTAATGTAGATTGTTTTTAATTGATTATTATTGATTATCTTTTTCTTCGAAAAATTTTAAGAACTTATAAATATTAATCAGTTTCATTAATTTAAAAACATATATATATATATATATATATATATATATATATATATATATATATATATATATATATGAAATAAAAATCAGTAATATGTGTTTATTCGAATTATTGATCATTAGTTCGATACAAAACCTCTCTTGTTCAATCAGACGACACGGTCTAGTTTAATTAATCAAATTACACAAGAATCTAGCACAGGTTACATAACATTATACGAAACGTACGTGATGTATGTTGAACTGATGAAACCATTTCGAAATGATAATTGAAGGTTTTTTTGATTTAAATAATATATACGTAGACATTCGATGAAAACGGCAAACAATAACGGATGTGTACAAGAAGGCACGAGCCAACGTTATTGTATAAGAAAAATTGGCCTAAAGCGAACTCGACCAAATCCAAGGTGGTATTCTACATGAAAAAATATATATAAATATAAATATGAAACAACGCGAGTGTCAGTCAACGAAATCAAAATGATGTTGGTGGAAAAAAAAGAATGACAGACATCAGACCGTGTTATAAGCCGAAATGTATGTATTGTCGGACATTGAGAAGGCACGTTCCATGATGTAAGCCATCCTTGCCATGTCTACAATTATCCATTTGTGATTTACAAATGTAGGTGGACGTAAGTAGGTATTTCTTTGTATATGTCCAAAGAGGTTAAACTATTAACGGTTTCGAATGTATATATATATATATATATATATATATATATATATATATATATATATATATATATATATATATATTAATTTTTCTTTCTTCCTTGCTACAACGAAACAGATTTTTTCAGTTTATAGATGATGATGATATTTGTGGTTTAAGGACACGTCGGTAACTAAATTCACAGAAAAATACATTGAATATTTATAAATATATATTTATTTATGTATATATATATATATATATATATATATATATATATATACATATATATATATATATATATATATAGATATACATATATATATATATATATATATATATATATATTTATATATATATAGATATACATATATATATATATATATTTATATATATATAGATATACATATATATATATATATATATATAGATATATATATATATATATATATATATATATATATGTATATGTATATATATGAACACTTCTGCTCAAAACTAAAATATTTTTTAAAACAAAAATATCCAATTTCTTGTGTTTGATGATTTATTTATTGATTAATCTAAGAATTAATTAGTTTATAAAATTGTAATAAATTGTATAGTTTACAATATCACACTTTATTGGTGTTACTAAGTGTAGGATGGAGTAGAAATTATATTTGTTACTTCTGTAAAGATGTATATATTAGAAGAGTAATACTGTATTGAATATATATATATATATATATATATATATATATATATATATATATATATATATATATATATATATTATATATATATATTTATATATAATATACATATATATATATACAATTATATATATATATATATATATATATGTGTGTGTGTATATATGTGTGTATATGAAAAATATATACAGAATTTGTTTAACAAATATATTTTAGTACAAATATGCTTTAAACTAAATTTAATGTTTGTAATCAACACAGGATTTGAATTTAACTTCGATATTCAAATACAGGTTTGTTTTTCATTTTTAAAGATTTACATCCATGTGTTTGTGTAGCAAAAATGTATAAATATTGTTTAAGATTTTCTTGTTTATACTGAATACCAACATTCGTTCCTATTTCGGCGAATTCCTCTTGCATTTGACTAGCGATTTTGTTCCCCTGTATTTATAATACATATTTGTATTCAAATATTGAGTTAAATTTTATTACTTTCAAGAATCATTTGTTGCTTCTAAGAAAATATATTGTGCATAAAATTGGTCTTTTAAATAGTCGGTAACCGCTCTCCAAAGTGAAATATCTTTCTAACAAATCCAACTGTACTTGATGTATCTACATATCTATCTATTTGTTTACTTAATACTGTAACTTGTAAATACATAGAGATAAAAACGGTTAAAAGCAGTAGAAAAATATATAAAAAAATCATCCTTCAAAAGAACGAACTGTAGATATTCAATGATTTCATGTTTTGAAAGTAAATTTTCCGATTATTTGCATTTTTGTGAGTCCTTTCTTACTGAAAATGTTTTTTTGAAATTTTATTCCTTATATATATATATATATATATATATATACATATAAATGTATTCACACACACACACATATGTGTATATATATATACACTAGAGCTTCGATTATTTAAATGAATTCATTATTAGTCAGTATCGTCTGAATAGTACTAAAATCGAATAATTTGATAAACAGAAAAAATCATTATTATTCAGGGAAAACAATTTATTAATTATTCCACACTTTTAAAAAGATGATTAAATACTCATAGATAACGACAAATACATCTGAAAATTGACTGAAATTAATATAAATAACAATGACATTGTCTTAAGAATCTCAAATATTGAACCTATATTCTTTATTTGATGCAATTCTGTTATCTGTCGATTAAATAATCGGGATTTTGATGATCTACGTTATATTATATATACATATGTGTATATATATATATATATATATATATATACACTAGTACATAGCCCGTCAAGATTGAAGGAAAAATAGAAAGAAACATAGAAAGAAAAAAACTATTCATTGGTTTTTACAACGTAATATGTTTAAACATAAAAAAATACTGAAGAACGAATCTTAAAGAATTAAATTTGAATCCTATGAGCTGACAAAGGAAATTTTGTCATTTTGTCTGCAGGACAAAGTGATAAGACATGTTGGTTTTCATTATTAAGATAATATATATATATATATATATATATATATATATATATATATATATATATTATCATGCATGTTTACCAAACGGACACTAAGACAATATAATATTATATTTAAAATAACGAGTGGAATATAAAATTTTGGTGATGATTTTCCAATTTAGAGAAACGAATTTAATGTTATGTGAAACCCGAATCATTAGCATCCATGCTTGAGACTAAGTAAGCACTGTCACTTCAGACTTCTGCCATAACAGACGACAGAATATAAAATAACAATTATAAAGAGAATATTTTAATAACCATTAAATTTTCCAAATAAGCTGATCAGAGAATTGTACTGAAATTTGGAACTAAATAAGATATTTAGTGATAATTCAGGTTATTTGCTATACAACTAGCTGAAAGTAATTTTATGTTCAATATCGTTAATCATTTTTAATTTCTTGAAGCTTTCCAAAAATATTTGACTGAATCACCTCTCATTACAATTATAAATATAATTTCATCTATCTGAAAACAATGCAATAAAATATATTATTCGATTCATAAAAATGATTAAATCTCACAAATTTATTAATACAAAAACTGATTTTTTTAATATAAAAATCCAGTTTAAAAAGATAATGCGGTTTTTAAATAAATAAACACTATTAAAATAATATAAATTCTATTAATTCGTCTTTTTAAAAATTAATATAGTATTTTTATAATTGTATAAATAGAAAGTTTCAATCAAAATATAACAAAACGTTTGAATCAAGATTATATATAATCAAATGTGTTGACTAATTATGAAATTCAGATTCAGAATCGGTGGCCTTCTACTGAAGAATACGGTATGTGAAAAAAAAAACGATTATCTGAAACTAGAATGAAACTGACAAAATGAAAAAGATATATCATTAATAATTATTATTCACCGATGAACGTTTCATCTGTGGAACCTTGAATGTGAAGTAAATATCAATATCATTGTGATTGAAATATTATATAATGTCAGGTGTGCACGTACAGGTCAACATTTACATATTTTTATGTGCATACGTAAATAAATTATCATGTCGGACGTGTACTATACAGTTTTGTATTTTGAAAAATCAATAAATTTATCCGATAACCATTAGTCTCACACATCACATCACTGGATGGTCCATACTACATACGTTCATATACACACATTATATATATATATATATATATATATATATATATATATATATATATAAAGTCCTGGATGGCATTGCTGACATGATTTATACATTTTTTTATACACAAGAAATAACTGTTCTATACCAAACTTTTCATGAAATGTCTGTCTACGTGTCAAAGATGTAAAGTTCAGGTTCATTTTATGTAGCGCCAGGATTCGCAATACGTTTATATATCTATCTATCTATCTATCTATATATATATATATATATATATATATATAAAGAGAGAGAGAGAGAAAGTGAGAGATGGTGTTATATGTATGTACATATATTCACGTGTCTATGAATACAAATTTTCTGTTAGACGTTGACGTAAATGTCATGATAATTAATAATCAAACAAATTTCTCTATGTCAAAAATTGAAAACAATTAATTATTTGATAAATTATACATTATTTATGTGCTATGTTTATCTATTGGTGTGTTACACCATCTGATCTCTAGTGTACACAATTAAAATAATGTATAAAATAAATAATTAATTAAAAAGTAATAAATTTGTATTTGTATCTCTATATATATCTACACACACATATATATTTATATATATATATATATATATATATATATATATATTTGTATGTATGAATGTATGCATACATTAATTTGTAAATATAATACAAATGAATTTGTATTGATTAATGAATGTTGTAAATTTTTGTATATGGTATACAGTAGCACTTTTTTTATAAAAAAAGTATAATGTTTTGTAATAATTACATTTGTAAATGTGTCTATTAATTTAGAAATATTTATTTATATTTATATACATATAATTATATATATATATATATATATATATATATATATAGTACATTTTATTAATCTTTTTGAAAAATTCTAGCAGCTTTTTTATAAAATGTTTTCTTAAAAATATTGACCTTTGTGGTTGTCTTTAAGATACAAATCTAGATATTAATGTTTCATTATCTTTCATTATCTTCTCTTTTTCTGATTAAAAACGATACATTTTTTCTGTCCTTGTTTTTATTATAAATAAATTCACGAATTATTATCAATAAGTAACTTTTTTCTGAACTTGCAGCTTTATATCTTTAAATTTGAATTATAATTTCGTTCATTATATATAGCCCTCATCTCACAACTCCCTGATCTCCTATTACATATAAAAAATGCAATTCTTTTTCTTAAGTCTTTATCAATCTGGAGAAAATAATCATTGTTTCATTTGATAAAAAATATTATTAAGGTTAGGTGATATTATTCAAAAGGTAAACTATAGAAACGTTATATAGGAATTACATTTTTATTTTAGATGAAAATTTGTTTATAACAACCATAGAAAAGAGCTATTTTCATTTTATAAAAAAAATATTTTTCTGTTTATATCGAGAATGTAAACTAGAACTTTTTTATAAACCTAGAAATATTATATTCATCTGTTTTCAATACAAAGAATGAATTATCAATTGAGATTTTATTCATAATTCCTTTATTATTAAGATTAAATATTAAATAAATTCATTTTAGACCAAAATAATGTATATGTATACATATATATATATACATATATATATATATATATATATATATATATATATATATATATAATCGTTTATGACGTATTTAGCTTGGTTAAAATTTAATCAAATAATTATTTTTTTTGTGTGTAAAGAGTGATCGTTTTTTGAAAATGAAATCAGTTGGCTAAATATTCAGCGTTTTATAAAAACGTTTATTTCTAAGTTTGCTCTGATTTCTGTAGTTAAAATCACTAACTTCTAAAATAATCATTTAGGAATAGATTGAGGAAAGAAATTAATCTTTTAAGTGTGTATACACAGCTATTTTAAATACATATATATATATATATATATATATATATATATATATATGTATATGTATATATATATATATATGAAGCCAAATTATATTCATATAATTAAGTAAATAATATTAAGTATAATTGAGTATTTATTTTTGTGTGATTGTATTTTATTCTTACATTACCTATTTTACATCTTGTTTATATATTTTTAAATAATTGTAATTATTTTTGGAATTGTTTCTGTTTATGTTTTCAATACATTAACTGATATAGTTGGCGAATTAACGAGAGAAGAAAAAGAATTCTGTGAAACTGAATATAAATATTTTATTTGAAAAAATCGGAAAGATTTCTTTTTCTAACATCATGGAGTAAAAAATGCATGAGACGCATTTAATAATATCTATTCAGAAAAAAAAACATTTTTAAATTGTGTACAATTTGTATTAATTCAATGTAAGTTTCTTGTCTATCGCTTCTATTAATACATAAAAAAAATAGATATGTGTGTTATATAGTAAAAAATTATCGGATTTCGTACAGAGTATTAGAAGAGTAATGTTTAAGCTTAGAAACAGTATAATTAAATTTCTAGAAGAATAAAATCTACGTGCATATATTGTGATATTTGTTAAGGAAAAGCGTACATATATAAATTTAAAAATTATTGATCCACGAAATAAGATTACCGAAGGTGATGTATACAGTCAGATTAGTGATGAAGATGTGAAATTGCGAACATGTTGCTGCGCCAGCAAGTCATTACTTGCGAGATGTTTACTTTACGAGCGGTGAGGTGTACTACAAGTTAATTGGAAAGACAGAATTATAGCAGATACGATGCGGAATGATATCGAAACGAACACTTTGAAGTACCTATCTATCCAGTGTAATGTCAAAGGGCGAGCTTGTGAAGTAGTTTCTTGTAGAATTTTATTACATCTGCCCGTGCGACTTCTTATTTCGTTCCGTTTTCGTTTATATATATATATATATATATATATATATATATATATATATATATATATATATATACTTTTTTCCGTTCTACCCTCGTACGGTTCTAGTATAAGAAGTTATTTGTATCCAGACGCGATATTACTTTTACATAAAACGCGAGCCTCATTAATGTGTTTGCTTGATGATGATTTTTTTATATACACTTCTTTTCCTTGGATTCTATCACAGAATTTATTTTTTTATATAACTGCGCGAGACTGAGAAAATTAAGATAAGATTAATTTCCATTTGTCTGTGATGTCGTGTAGAGTATAAGAAGTATAAGAAAAGTATACTTTTTTTAAAAATTCTTTTTGTAAAAAATGTTTAACAATTCTGGTGCTTTTTTAACAAAAATATTCTGAAATAATCTGGAATACTATTGGGTAAAACTGGGTACATCAATGGAAGCAATCTAAAAGTATTTCGTAAATTAGAAAAAAAAATAATTAACTTCGTATAAAAAAATAAATACTAATAAAGGATAATTGAAACTTCATTTTTTTTGGTATAAGTATTTAAGAATAATACATTCTTATTTATAAAAATTAAAACCATTTTCAAATCAAAACTATAAACACAAAAAAACACTTATAAATTTTCAATATTACTGAATTTGTTGAAATCAAATATGTTCGATGATCCACAAACTATAATTTTATTAATATTTAATGATTTAAATACCGCATATTTTATAAATCTGTGAGTTATCTAACAGGTTCTATCTATATCTAATACTAATTTACATATATAAGATTGGTAATGATAGATAACTTATATTCCAATTATTTTATAAGGACAATAAAGTTAGAAAATTCATATTAATTCTTTAAAGTCATTTAATTTATACATATAAGATAGAGAAACTCGACAAATCATCATAAATCTTATATTCTTATAAAATAATTCGAATATGTCATCTGTCATCATCGGTAGTGAGGTTAGACAGAAATAGAAATAAATGCAGAGCATTAAGAATGAAGATGACTGAACACATTCACTATTCATTTCAACTCATTAGTGTGTATAGGTGTGTCTTTTTTGTAATTATATAACGTAAGAACAAATGAAACACGCCGCACATGTTTCACTTGTGTTATAAAAATGTTTAAAATTCAATAAATTATATTTTAATCTCTATTAATTCGTTTCTTTGAATGTTTTTGTATATTGATGTTCGGTAATATTATTTTAAAAGAAATTTCACTTGATATAAAATAGATACATAAATATTTTTTAGTATTTAAATCAGAATCTAATGATTTATAGCAGCTGTTAAAAGTAAATTTCTTAATATTCAAGAAATATAAAAATTATAAAGAAAAGTCTTAAAATGATAAGATTTATTTTATATAGGTATCGATTTTTTCGTCGAGTTGAATAAAATAGATTAGTAACGGTAGTATTTCTTACATTTAAGATTGGAATTTTGATAATTTATTATACTGACTTATATTTTATTTCGTAATATTTAGAAAATAGAAAAAATGTTGGAAGTATTTTCAAAGTTATAAAAATATTTTTTATAAATAATCTGTGCAGTAGTTTCGGTCAAAAATTAATTTAAAATGCAATTAATTATATCGATACATTAATAGTTTTACTTCCATCACAATTATTTGATAGTTCACTGCGATGAACAAAAATAAATTCTTAGTTTTCAAAGATGCAAAAACATAAAAAATATTCTAAAAACGATTTAAGCTATTTTATGTAAAATATAAAATATTTCTCAATGATTCTTTCAACATATCTTTGAATAAGTTCTATATTTTTACTGCTATTAACCAAAAATTAATAATTGAAAAAGAATTGTTTTTATATCCATTATAAATATCACATTTATTTTTTATATATTACATATAAATATATTAAATACAATATATTGGCGTTCAGTTAAACGAAGATTATATATAAAGATTAAAGATTATATATATATATATATATATATATATATATATATATATATAGAAAGAGAGAGAGAGAGGTGGGAGGGAGGGGTAAATTGAAGGTCATATAACATAGAGATAATTGATACTTTTAAACCAGACTAAATTTCATCTATAGGGCTGCATTTATAGGTTCATTTTTTACTGACCAAGCATAAATGTAATGATTCTAAATGGACCTTATAAAAAATAAACGTGTAATTGTGGTGTAGACTAAAATTTAGAAATTATTAAATAATGAACCATTATTTTTTGACAACAACGTAATCAGAGAAACGTATTTACATATATCAAAAATTAATATAATATGCCTTCGTGGGCACTGTTAAGGTCTATTGTCTGAACTGTGAAAAGTGGTCCTATTAAGAGGCCACAATAATGTCCTATTTCTCATTGAAAACCTCAATCTACAAGTTTAAAAAATAATTTGAAAAATTAAATTGTGAGCCGCTGTGTTCAGTGCTTGTTGTACGGAGGTGGAAGAGGGGAAAATATTATCCGAAAACAGGACAAAGTTTGATGGATTTTCCAAATAACAACAGCTTACTCCAGTAGAAAGAAATGACAGCACATTGATTGTGAGAAATTATCATTTAAGAATTTACATTTTTAGGACAGATGAATAAGATGATACCAGGCTGAATGATTATACAGATCATCAAACCTAATACCCTTTAATTTTTTTAAGTTCATCTAAAAGAAGTCTGTCAAAAAAATCTCAAGAAATATTGTAGTCCTGCATAAGATACTGTAGGAAGTCATATCATCAAAATATCATAAAATTATAAAAGATATATATATATATATATATATATATATATATATATATGCCTCTAGTTATCAAGTTCTATAAGAAAATGCCTTGATGTAAGCTCTAGACTTCCATTAGCAGACTTCTGAGAATCTGCAAGAAGCCATAAAGAGTTATTCTACATCATAATAGAAAAATTATTGATCTGAGAAACGTTCAAGATATTTAATTTATGTAAATTGTAAGTGGTTAGTAAAACTCACAGTTACAGATTTCAAATTCCTCAGTACAAAAGGTGTCAAAATATTAAATAAGGATTTAAAAGCATTTCTAAGCTGGAGGTAATCATTTGGAATGTCTGTTAAAATAAGTTTTTATAGTGCTTAATTTTCGACTCATCTTGATATAACAGATTTAATATTCGTTTCAAAATTATTGACTGAAGTGTTGTATGGATAATACATTATTCAATACGTGAACATATATTCTTAGATATTTTTCAAAACATCGAATTAGACATTTTATACATTGAAAATCTTCTTCAAGAGCATCTGTCTTAAATGCCCGTCCAAAACGTATATTAAACTGATCAGACATTGTTTTAAAAGAGAATATAATACAATTCTCCAGAAAAACACTCTCATTATATACTTGAACTCTTCTTTAAATCTGTACTTGTTGACTATATATAACCTCCTTTTATCAAATCATAATTATTATAAAAATATATATTATGGTATTCATTGAGAAAAATCAAGAAAAAACGCATTATTAATGCATTTGTCTACTAATATCACTATTAGGTATTATATTTATAATATTTTTTAATTGAAACATTTGCATTAATGATACTTGTAAAGATTAAGTTGAATTAAACTTATGAAGTAAGTTTTACAATATGAAAGTTATTTTTTTCGATTGAGAAAACGAAGTGTTCATTTTTGGATTTTAATGAATGGTTAGTGTATATATATATATATATATACATATAATATACATATATATATATATATATATGTTTATCAAGTCATGTCTGTAAGAAATAGCTCATGTGAGTACTCTGCACTTGCCTCAGTGTTTGGTATTCGTTTAGACGAAGATACCCTCCTCCCCAGGTCTTTTAGCTCATCAAGCATGCATATCAACAATCATTCCGAAGAGATATTGGAAATAAGGGAATTGAAAAATATACACATACCTTATTAACACCTAGTCCTAGTCAATACACACTTAGTATTTAAATTTATTGGCTTTTTTAATATATTAGTATTCATAAAAATATTATATTATTAGAAATAAAAATGTCTTAATTTTATATCTTAATCATTACAAATTTTTTTTAAAAAAATAGATTATTATACTTACAATCTGAAATTTATTTATATATATATATATATATATATATATATATATATATATATATATATATATATACATACATATATATGTACACATAATGCTTGGAAAATACAGGGAAAATAGTGGGTTTAAATGAAATGAAATTCGAAAAATACTTTATCCAACAGTGACTAGTCATAGGTTGAAAATGATGCTGGTAATAAATATATAATTCTTGGAGTTAAATAATAAAAAAAATCATATCTGAATTACTAGTATGTTAGGTTTTCATATAGTGTTTCATGAATTTAAATTATTTTCTAATAAAATTTAATTTTTAAGTAAGGACAAATAACAGACTGATATAAAATTCATAAAAACTACTT
>CM068317.1:4640000-4642500 GCA_034766995.1 Acanthacorydalis orientalis | reverse complement strand
ACGTACAAAGCTTGATGATAAAAATTATATTTTGTTAAAGTGTATTTTTTAATAATACTGCATAAATATCATATATATATATATATATATATATATATATATATATATATACATACACGTACACATTTTTTACATGTCTGCCATTTGATTAATATAACGTTTCTACCCCTTCGTATACATTAGGATCGAAGGGAAAATATTCCACGTTGCGATTCACCCAGTGATAAATTGAAACGCATGCGCAGGCATTATCGAATCCACCCTCTACTTCTTGACTTCCAGCCCACTACTTCCTTTAGAATGTCGTCTGGTGGAGTGTACAGTTTTCCCTTGCCTTTTTTTACATTGAGTTTTTTTTCTTAAGGGATACGAATACATTGAAAAGGGATCTACATTAGTGCATAATTTATATTTACATACACCATTTGCGTACTCTCTCACTCATCCACTCACGCATACACATGCATACATACATACGTACATACATACATATATACATATACATATATATATATATATATATATATATATATATATATATATATATATATATATGTATGGATGGCTCTGAAGTCAATCAATATAAGTGTTTTCAATAATATTCTCTTCTTTGTTTCAAAATTTTGAAATATAAATAGTTTTGTAGATGATAAAATGTCGACGATATTAGTTAATCATTTTTTCATTGAAATATGTACAAAAAATAAAAATGTGCTTATATTGATACAAACTCAAGAAGTTCCTGTCAGAAATTTAGTTATTTACTCTTATTACTTTTTCAGCTATATATATATATATATATATATATATATATATATATATATATATATATATATATATATATATATATAACTAAAAAATAATATTTAATTCGATGGATATTTTATCTAAAATACTTTTTCTCTAAATGAAATAAACATTAAAAAACTCTAATAACAACAGCCTGAAGTATATACAGATGAATCTTTTTTTATAATTTGGATAGAACTTATAAATTATTGAAAAGATTTAATGTAAGCTTAATATGAATATAATAAAGAAATTTTAATATCTATGTAATGAAATATAATATAAAATATTTTAATGAAAGTATTTATATATATATATAATCAAAAATAAATCTTTAGAAATAGAAAAGATTTTTCTTACTTCAATAAAAAAAACAATCTTTTTAGTACTTTTGGAAAAATGAATTCAGTTTTTAAAAAAAATGTTTATATATATATATATATATATATATATAGTTAATTAAGAGACATTGTTTACAAATAATCAAAATTAAGTAAATCGTATTTATAACTGACTTTTTATATCTGTAATTGTTGATCTTCGTCTTGTTAGATTATTTCTGGTTTCTATTTTCTACTATTAGTTTCAGCATGTAAACCATCTTCAGGTAGGCTTAAATAAATATATTAAAGAGGTATCTAAATTTGTCTGAGAAAGATATAAGTGCCGAAACTAGTAACAGAAGGCAAACTTCAAAAGTATAATGAGCTCCAAAACAATACACTGACATGTTTTAAAAGTATTTCACTATAAACAATATATTTATTTAACAATACATTGTATTTTATGACACAGCATTCTAAAAGATTGATAAATATTTCCAAACATTATTCTAAAGCTTGTAAAAACGTATGCCATCTTGTAAAAACAAAATAAGTGTACATCTAGAAAACGTATATTAAACTTAAAAAACCTACAATTTATTCTGATTATTTTTTTACAGTTGATATATTTATACAATTTGTTAAAGCTATACAAAATACCAGTTTTTTAGATAATTTGTTTGTTTTCCATATAAAAAATCTATAACCAACTGATGTTAATATTTCTGATATTCAAATTATTTATACTTATTAATAAAATGAAATATTTCAGTTTTATCGATACCTATTTCATATTTTAAAATATATACAAATTCTGTACATAAAAAATCATATTAATCATTTTTTTTTATAAAATCACCTCTTTTTCGTCGATACTTATGATTTATTTCCTCTAAGTTTTACATTCGTACAAAAATACATACTTATTCTAAAACACCAAAATTATTAAGAGAGACAAAATAAAACTATTTAAGATAAAACAAGTGTGTCCCACAGGAGTATGATTAAATAGAAAAATAAATCTGTTTTATGAGTACTTTTTAATAAAGTTTTATAAGAGTTGTATCTTTATTTACTTTATCTCTTTTTGGCTATATACATCATATCAATAAATATAGTTTATAAATTTCCTTGATAAGAATTTTATAATATCGGGTGATGAATGGATTATAATTTTTTAGAATTTTTGGCGACATTGTGAAACTGTAAGAAAAAGTACGATAACATATATATATATATATATATATATATATATATATATATATATACTCTTTTATCATCGATATAAAATACATACCTGTAAAGAAATGAACTAATTGTAAATACACAAAGATATTAATTTATTTCATTGTCCAAACACAATTAAATCGTACATTTCTGTAAAAAAA
>CM068317.1:4597500-4637500 GCA_034766995.1 Acanthacorydalis orientalis | reverse complement strand
ATTATATATATATATATATATTATATATATATATATATATTAATATATATATATATATATATATATATCTGCAAGACATTTAATCGTTTTCAGTAACATTTTACAAAATAAACTTTATATCAGTTACATTTACAAATAATTTTTACTTGCAATGTATGAAGCCTGGTTGAATTTTTATACATTGTGTCAAAATTTTTACTTTGAATTGACATCTGTTTGATGGGAGAAAAAAATGCATGTGTAAAAGTGAATTTAATCACAGCGATAAAAATTATTGTGAATAAATATCAATCTCTCTCTTTCGATTTCTTGCTACTGGTTTAAAAAAAAACACGACAGTCTCAGTGCTCAACGATCGTGATAACTGATTTACTGATAAGTGAAATTCAGTGTACTTTGGAGTTATTCTATGTGAGATTTTCTGTTCTTTAGAGTTGAATTCTTGCTTCATGTATTCGGCTATGTTAATTCCTACAACAATCATAATTGCTCAGTTAGTAAACGTAACATACTATTTGAAATTTTGTCACTTGATCAAAAACTTGCTGTTTGGAGTGTTACATCGAAAAATGCATTCATGTGTGGGTCTTTTGCCAAACATTTATAATTCTTAGCTCTAAACTAATTTGATTTTTCAAGAGTTTATTAGTCAACTGACAAAAAACCAGCATAAAATCATTTTTAACGAAATAGAGTAACTGTTTACAGTTTAAAGAAAGTCATACATTGTTTACAAATATTTTGATTATACCAAAGGACTCCATCCCTTAGTCGCTTCTCTCTTCGACCCATAGAGGAAGATTTACTAATCGATAACTATTGCTCCCACTCTTTGAGAAATGTTACTTGAAAATGTTAGTGGTCATAATAAACACGGATGGCATCATTGTTAATCAATCAGAAAGCAGATCACGTGATCTTTACCAACCAATCAGAAAGTAAATGACGTGATCTTCATCAACCAATCAGAACGCAAATAAAAATCATTTGACTATAAAAACAGTACTAATTTTTATTAGGTCTGTAGTAAAAGAATTGCGGTTTTTGTTTTCTGAATTTTGACCTTAATTTTTTTCAATGAAAGTGTCATTTCATCTTGTTCATGTTAATATTATTTTAAAGTGTATTCCTTGGTCTGTATTTTGGTAATATCGACATTGGATTTATTATTTATTTTGGTTCAAATTGGGCTATTGAATTGAAGATAGAAAAGAAGCAGATAAGAGAACATTTTTAGTATGGTTCGAAACGGGTAGTAAAGCAGCAGAAATTGTTAGTAAACTAAACGATGCTTTTGGTGTGGGTACTGTTAAGAAATATACGGTGTAATCAATGATGGTTTCAAAATTTTCATGGTGGGACGAGAACCTTAAAGATAAAGGAGGTCGCGGGCGCCCTTCTTCAGTTCATAACGACCAACTGAAATTCGTTATTTGAATCAGAACCATGCACAACAATTCTAGAGCTTGCACAAAAGTTAGTCATTAGTCACAAAACAGTTCTGGATCACTTAAAAGTACTTAAATTAAAAAAATCATATGAATTTGAAGGTCATATACCACAACTATTTTTCTATCAACCTAATATTAATAGAAAGAAATTATATCTAAATAATTGTGAACACTAGAGTTATTTACATTGATCTTTTGTAATTTTTATTTGCAGGAATGTTTATTTAAGAAATATGTAAAAATAACGCTTGAAATATTGAAAATTTGAAATTAAGATTTTTAAAACTATTCTTATATCATGTATCTTCAGTATTCACTGATCAAATTAATAGTTCAGCCATGTATAAATGTAAGGGAAACATTTTTAAAAAATTTTTAGATCATAAATAATGAATCTTAATAATTATTTTTTAACTTTGTATGCAGGCTTTTATGTTGTTTGACAGATATGGATTAAATTTTATTTTTACTATTTTCTATAAACAACTCTATATATTTGTTTTCAAATAAAACAAAGTTATAAAAAAAATCGAAATACAGTACTGAAAAAGCATTGTTGTAACGAAAAAACTATTTCTAAACACTAATTGACATTGATTAATGAATATTTTGTATTGGAAACAAAAAACTCATAGATATCTTTTGTGGTTAGAAGATAAGGCATTATCTGAATAAAGTCATAAATTATCATACATATTTTACTACTCTTCTACGAAAGAATGAAACTGAAAAATATTAAACTTTAGTTTCTTTTGAAATTTGTATCAATTTATTTAGTTAATTATAAACCGGTGTGAATAATGGTCAGTATTTGTAATGGTGTTCATGGAAAACACCTGCAAATATTAATCTACATATGTAGTTCTTTGTTTAGACAGTGAAATGATTCTATTTTTTTTTTTTATTAAATTAATCATTAAAATATTTTATCATAGATCGTGGATATATTAGTATAGATAAACAGTAACCCTGTTAATAGTTGTTTATGAAAAGTAGTTAATTTTCTATAATAATATGGTTTTCATAATACAATTTTAAAAAATGATATAAATTATTCTAATGTATTATCTGTTACTAATTATAAATTTAGAATGAGAAATATATTCTACACTTTTCTTCAACTGATTGTTCTAGTGGTTTGTGTAGCTATTTTAGTTTATTTACAAGAACAAATTATTTATTTCATTGTTATATAGGTAGATTTTATTGTACTTTAAATCTAATGTTTTTATTCAATTTGATTTTAATAATCAATACATTTTGAATATGAATAAATCTTTTAAATATTATAAAAATAACTTGTCCTGATGGTGTAAGTCCTTTTGGGGTATCAGAATATTTGTTCTTCACTGCTAGTTTCAGCTTATACGCCTTTTTCAATTATAAAATACTTTTTATCTATTTCAAGATGATAAAAATACTAATTATCCAGTTAAATATCTATTTGAAGATGGGACATATGCTGAAATTAGTAGTGGAGATGAATAAACAATTACATGATCCAAAAAGAAAAAGACCATCAGGTTAATACATCAACAGGATCACAAATATAAAAAAATAAAAATACAAAAAATATAAATTGTCATTATTAACTTATATTTTTTTCATTTTATTGTTTATTTCTAACTTTCTGAAATAAATAAAGACAGATTGCAATAATAAAGGGTTCAGTTTTATAATAATCGTATTTCAAGTGTTTTAATATGGTATTTTATTACTATTTTCTAATTTTTCCTTTTTTAAAAACTATTTCGTTTCATTAAATGAGTTTTCTTTTAATTCGAGCTCTCTAGGTATTTTCAATTATTTAGAATTTAATACAGTTTTAATAAATATCGCATTTAGACTATTTAAAAAAAGACATATATATATATTAATAATTTTATTATGATTGTAGAGATGTGTATGGCCACAACGGTGTTCTAGTCGATTTATTGTTAAGCGAAATAAAAATATCAAGAATAGAAGTAAAAAATCATGATTTTAAAATTATGTCTCTAAAATAAAAAATGGATTTTTTTTGTTAAAAAAGAATAAAACTTCTTTTTTATTTATTAATTAACTAACATATAAACATGTTATTTTTTTAATTAGTACCTTTTGAGTTTTTATTTTATTTTAAAAAATACTAATGATAGAAATCTGATAGGAAATCTCTGTCACTCATTAATAATTTTAGCAAGTTTGTTAAAATTATGTAATCAATTCCATCTTCAACTAAATTAAAACAAACTGTATAAAATAATTTTTCTACAAAAATGAATCAATGCGTTAATATACAAAGATGATAATTTTCCAAACAATAAAGTAGTCTTTTTAAATATATTTTTCTAATTATTTCAAGTTCATATTTTAAAGATGGATCAATTAGAAAAAAAAATAGTATAAATTTATGCCACAATCACCATTAACAGAATTTTACATTTAAATATCTAAGTAATATTCCCAAAACAAAAAAAATGTTCGCAATTTATTTTTGAAATAAGTTCGAAAATTCAAAAAAACAGTATATGAGAAAAATCTTCGCCTATTAATAAATAGAAATAATGTGAAAGCTTGCTATATTAAAAAATGTAAATAAAGATAATTTTTACATTTATAAACTAGTGTGTAATTTAAAAATAATGCTTAATTTTTCTTCTAACACATTAAATTTCAAAAGAACTATAAAAAAATGTTATTATAAAAACGGATTTTAAACATTATATACATTTGTATATTTTATTTTCATACATATTAAAAATATTCTTCTGTAGATTGTAAATTTATTTTAACTATATATATATATATATATATATATATATATATATATATATATATAGGTGTGTGTGTGTAAAATGTGCGTTTTAATATAAATAAATCATAAATAGCAGCTGTTATTAAAGGTCGTTTTTTTATGAAATGAAACCTTTACTGTTTAAATAGATAAATTACTTACGTACACAATAAATCATATATATAAATAGAAAAATGCGTACACGCTCACAAATAGTAAAAAAAGACATGCTCTTTACTGAAAAAGAATGATACCATATCTATTAGTTATATATGTAGAAAAAAGATTAGACAATTCGGACTGAAAAAATATAAAAATACTTTTAATGAACATTTTTTGATAAAAAGATAGTTAATCTTGTATTAATTGTTTAAAAAATGAATGTTAAAGACATTTTTCTTATAATGGCCAATTTAAATCCGAAAAATAATTACTACATAGCTTAATTTTCAATATTATTGTAAATAAAATTGATAAATTTTTTGATAAAATTAGGAAATTTAATGTTTTACTCAAATTGCTACTTGGTTTCAGAAATCATTCAGGATTAGAATACCAAATATATATATATATATATATATATATATATATATATGTATATATATATATAAATATATGAATATGTTTGCGTTCTTATAAAACGGTTTGTTTGTTTCATTCACACATCGATTTTCCATTTTCATTGAAAATAAACGGACGAGACAACTTTAAAAGGATTCAGAATCAAAAATAAACATTGTTGTTTATTCATTTTATTTATAATCTTTTTTTTATCAAAATATATAAAGCAGTTCTATAGTATTGATGTTTATTTTATATTCATACAAACTAATCTACTGGAAAAATCTCTTGTGCAGATTTCTGTGATCAGCAATATGTGCTATAATATCTGTGGATATGTCTGTATATATGATATGGATTTAAAACGATCGCCGACAGAAAATGAAATAAACTACAAATAAGACGATTTCTCCTACAAACATACACACTGTATAGAAAGTTTACTAAGTTTCTATGCTGGCTTGTGCATCGTTCACGCCCTTATCTCAGTCGGCTGTGACATCCCCATCCGTTTAACCAATCACAGTCAGCGTACGTACTACGCTCGCGTTATCTATCAAGGCCCACCCCGATCTCTTTCTTCTTGTGCTACCGCTCGCGTACGCTGCATATCTTTACTTTTCACGGCATAGCAATGCACTTATATATATATATATATATGTGTGTGTGTGTATGTGTGTGTTTCAAAGTATGAGTGTGTAAGACGTTGCTAAGGGATGTGGTTTTTTGTTTGCTCTGTTTTTCGTAGCCGTGTTTGATCTATGCGTCTGGTATTTGTTTTTCAGGGTTGATGTATTTCAGACGGTGTTTAAAACTTTATGCGAAAATGTTTGAAATGAAGACAACTGAAGTTAAATAAAAACTTTATTTTTTCTCTTTTAAACGAGAATCGATTGAAGATATTCGATGCAAGTATATGTAATCTCTTTTAAATTAATTTATTTGTCTGGACTTAGCAATCTACTTCTATGCATATATTTATATGCATATATATATATATATATATATATATATATATATACACACATATGTGTGTGTTTGTTTCTTTGTGTATTAAAAAACTTGTTGATAAGAACGACAAATCATTTTTATTACTCGCTGGTTTCATCTACAACAATAATAATGAAGACAAAGTTAACAATACGACTGTTTTTTCATTTTTGAACATATTCAAATAGTTTTTTTTATTATTGAAAATATGCATTAACAAAAAGTGCCTTTTGTTACAATGTATCAAAAAATAACATGTAAATGATGATGATCTCCTTTTCTTAAACTGTTGCATTTCTAACAACATACATTAAATAACATTTTTGATATAAACATTTTATTGTTATGTATAATAGTGTTGTTCTTGATAAATTTTATTGATAACATTACTTTGCAAATATTGTCAATTAATTTGTTATATATTTAGATTATAAATTTGGTTAATTTATAATCAAAAGAAAGAATAACCAATAGCATCTACCGAGTTTCTTAATCGACAAAGTCTCCGTTCTTAAATTACATTAATAATAATTGCTCTGAGTAGAATTACTCTACAATTCTGAAATTTAGAAACCTTGCTTATTGTCTGTTTCTAGAAAAAAAAACATTTTAACATCGTAATTTATTATTAAGTTTGTAAATTTAATGAAATTCGGGATTTGACTTTTAAAATAATTTATGAACTTCATCAATAAAAGATTCATAGAAAGATATTAAGAACAGCAATAATAAATAGGAGAAAAATAAAATTAATGAAAATTAATTGTTGTGCCAGTATGTTCATACAATGCTTGAATGGAACAGTGCTAGGTATTGAGGTTAAGACACATACTTCATAAGCTTTTGACTAGACGATTGCAAAATTCTTTGTGAAAATTTTGATCTACGAATTGTAAAAATATTTGGCGAAATGCGAATAAAAATAATTTTCCAGAGCTAAATCTGTGTAAGAGGGGTAGATCAAAAGTCACCCGGATTTAAAATAAGAGGAATAATATTTACTGTTGTTTTATTGAAGAACGCATAGAGAAAGGGATGGCACATGTTACGATTAGACGAATTAAGTTTCTAGAAAGCACACCCTACGTACACAGAGTTAGTTATGATCACTGAATCAATAACTGATACGAATATAGAAACATAGATAATTTATGAATATACAAAAAGAGTAAAAGTTTGAAATGGATATATGCAATACATATGCAACGAAAGAAAACAACTAATAGATATCATTTCGAATGAGATCTAAGAAATGTATAAAGGCTTAAAAATACTATTAATAAGAATCAACTTATTGAAAACGTGTAAAAGAGTCCCACTCTATCTAACGAAATTGAATAAGATTTTTATTCAGCAATAAAGTATCAACATTTGAAAATGATGACTGTTAAAATACTAAATATGCAATTTAAGAGATAATTGTAATCGTTTATCATTTTTATTAAAACTAACTGTCGTTTACATCACTTCGTTCTGTAGTATTTCCCAACTTTTTATTATAAACCAATAAAACGAATTCATTATATATATATATATATATATATACACACATATATACATATATATATATTAAATTAATTCGAAGTCATATCTGATTTAATTATCGCAGTGATATATAATCCAATAATTCAATTCTGACAGTGTATGTTCTGGTTAATAATCTGCAATATTTCCAATAAAGAAGATCAAATATATTTTATCATGCATATAAAATTACAATTATAAATTGTATAAAACCTAAATATTTTTAAAAATACTCTTAGACTAAAGATAATTGTATCTAACAAATATTTTTCTATAGATACATACATACATCTGCATATATATATATATATATATATATATATATATATATATATATACTTGTAATCAATAAAATCCATTTCGAACACAATTAAAATGATTTAAATAATATTTAAGGTTACTATTATAGTACAGTAATGCATTTAATGAAAACTTTTCCTTCAGACATCAATTAACATATTGATTAGTATACGAAAACGAACAAACACTAATCAGAAAAAAATCACCGAAATAATGCGTCGGTGAAATATTCATTTACATTCCAATTCACATGTCAGAAAACATGTAAAAATATCAAGTTCCGCGAATCCACCTACATATTTAACCCAAATACGAAAACAACCTTGTCATATATCATATACGATCGCTAGACAGTGTGGAAAAAAATATATGTACACCTAATTTATATACATGTACACATTTATATATATATATATATATATATATATATATATATATATATATATAATTTAGAAAACACTAACGAAAAAACAACATATCGCACATTAAAAATCCAAGCACCGGCAATTCACACAAAACAAATCATCGCCGTACCGAAATGTTGAAACTCTCTCTGTTACCTGCTGTCACAACCCGGAGTCGAATTCAAACCTGTCATACATATTACACCCATGTCTATGTCAGTGTCTGAACCAGCGAGCGATGCCTTTGAGGCACGTTAACGAAATATATTCGTATGAAATATGCATATTTTATGTATGTGCCGTATAAATCTATATATACGGATGTATATATATATATATATGTATGTATGTATGTTAGTGTGTGTATGTGTACGAGTTTAAGCAAAGAAGACTCCGAGTAAAAGCAATAAAAAAATAAAATATAGTTAATATCATAAAAAGTTCAGTATCCATAAAATTGATATTCATTAATATGAAATGAATATTCTTAGTCCAGTTTTATTTATGATTTTCTTTTGAATATTTTATTTCCATTTATTGTTATATAATTTTTTAAAGTCGACGTATTTCTTTTATTGTACAAGTAGTTACTCGTTGATCAAGTAAATATTTTTATTAATAAACATATATTTTAGTAATAGTAATAATTATAAGTATTTCTGATGTTAGATTTTTGTATTAATGAGACAGATGTGCAAGATAATTTTTTTTCATTATTTTTTGGTCCACTTGTCTAGATTTTTATGATTTTAGTATTACAAATAAATATGCTTCTTGTGTAAATATTAAAATCTTCAGAAATTTTGAATTTTTCCATGTTCATTTAATTTAATTGAAAATTACAATTGCCTAAACTTATCTATTAATAATAACTAAAAAACTATTAAATTGTACAGTCATAAATCTTATATTCTTCATGAATTTTAATTATATAGCTTTTATATGATCTCTAAGTATCAATAGAGCAACAAGAGATAAATAGAAATTGTTTACTAGTTTTATTATAAATCAATTAGCTAATAATTGTTAGTTTCATAAAAAAATAATTGTGGTTTATGACCTTCAGATTCATATACATTTATCTCAGCTAGCTGTTTTAAGTGGTCCAGAGCTGTTGGATGACTAATGCCTAACTTCTGTGTAAGCTCTCGAATTGTTATGGATGGTTCTGATTTAACTAACGGTTTTAGTTGGTTGTTATGGACTGAAGAAGGACGCCTACAATTTTATTTATCGTCAAGGCTCTCGTCCCTAGCACAAACTTTTTGGAACTATTACACCGTACGTTCCTTAACGCTACCCACACCAAAGGCGTCATTTAGTTTACGAGCAGTTTCTGCTGCTTTACCACCCATTGAGGATTCATACAAAGAAATTGCTGTTATTTCTCATTTCCATTTTTAATTCAATACCCCAATTTGAAGTAAAATTAATAATAAAAATAAAGTTGATGGTACCGATATACAGACAGAAAAATGCATTTAAAAATGATGTCAACATGAACATGATGAAATGACATTTTCAATAAAAATAATTAAGATTAGAATCCAGAAAATAAAACCCGTAATTACTTTCCAACCAACCTAATACTTCAATCCCAACAAAACAAATATAAACATTTAATTATAAACAAAGAGATTATTTATACTTACAAATTATATAAACAGAATAATAATTATTTATATGAAAATTTAGTGTATTTTTTATCACATATAAGATACTAATTCATGCAATTTATTAGTACATATTGAATTTAGTCAATAATTTCTCATGTTCTACTTGAAAGTTACATCAGAATTACTTAAAGAAATGCTGCCTTTAAATATTTTAATATAGACGGAATTAAAAGAAAAATAACCTAATAGAAAGTCATGCATAGTAAAATCTTACAAAAATACATTTTATTTTTAAATTATTTTACTTTGAATATCTCACAAAAAAAGTATATGTTTAATAAAAGTTTAAATAGGCAGTTCAACAAATCTAAAATTTAGATTATAACATGTTTAATGATAGTTCGTCGTTGTAGTTAATTTACTTTTACAAATCAATTAACATTCGATATATCATTTTTTTTAGAATGTCGAATAATTACTAATGGATTATTTTGATACACTAATGCATACACACGCATATTATATATATATATATATATATATATATATATATATATATATATATATATATATATATATATATATATATGTACACTTTAGTATGTATAACATTAGCGTTTTATAGAAATCGAGGTATTAATTTATCAATTCTTTGTAAATTTAATTTCTAAACATATTTTATTGCAATGTTGCCTAAATAGTGAAGAAAATGGATTTTATATAAATAAAATAAAATTAATCTTAATAAACTATTTGAGATTTATCAGAACATAGTTGATTTTTTTTCTTAAGTTACATTCAATAAAATGTCATTGTCAATTACATCAAAAAGAAATGTGAATAATTATCAAAAAATCATACACAAACATATATATATATATATATATATATATATATATATATATATATATGGGTCTACGAAAAGTAAATTATGACAACGTGTTAAGTGTGTGTGGAAATGCAGAATGGAAATCCGGTATTCGTCGCGCGTGCGTTCCGTATATTTCAATCAAGAATCCGTGCGCGCAAATCTCCCAAGCGCACGCGAAACAAGCTCAATGCGGCACGTCGGTGGCTGGCTTAGAGGGGTTTTAAAAATCACCCCTTAAAATAATATCGGGTCTGGCTAAGATAAACATATCGCTGCACGGGCAAACAGCTCCAAACAATGGATCTGTGTTTTTACAGCTTAGCCCGCTTGAACGCAAACTCGCACGCTCGTTTACACAAGTACAGACTTACACTTTAATATTTTTTACTAGAGGGCTTCCGATCTGTTCTTTTACCGTGTGTGTACAGACATATTTATACACTCATACACACACATATGTACATATATATATATATATATATATATATATATATATATATATTTAATATTGCTAATTTTTATCGATCCATTACTTTTAATTTTCATATATTTCTAATGTATATCCTGATACGTTTATCGCACTTACTCATTGATGAGTCTTTTTATATTTCAATATACAAATAAACAGGTAGTTAAAATCTATTTAATGTTTCGGAAATATTTTTAAAAATTACATTTTACGATTCTAATAATAAAACTTAATTAATAAATTTAATAGTATAATATATTTCTAGTTTTGTTTCTTAAATAAATATATTAGGTTAGTAAAAAAATAATTGTGGCTTATGAGCTTCAAATTCATATAGTCTCAGTTAGTTGTTTGAAGTGGTCCAGAACTGTTGGTTGAGTAATTTTTGTTCAAGCTGTCGAATTGTTGTGCGGAGTTCTGATTCAACTAACGCCTTCAGTTGGTCGTTGTGCACTGAAGAAGGACGCCCGCGACCTTCTTCATCTTCAATGATCGCGTCCCCAGAACGAAATTTTTGAAACCGCCATTGCATCGCACGTTCTTTAACAGTACCCACACCAAAAGAATCGTTAATTTACGAGCAGTTTCTGCTACTTTATCATCCGTTTTGACCTCTTATAAAAATTGCTCACATTTGCTTCTTTTCCATCTTTAATTGAATAGCCCAATTTGAACTAAAATTAATAATATAACCAAAGTCGATGTTATCAATATTCAGATTGAATAACTTGAACTTAAAAATGATATTAACATGAACTCGATGAAATGATACTTTCACTGAAAAAAGTTAATGTTAGAATTCAGAACACGAAAACCGCAAGTGTATTCTTACCAACCTAATATAATTCTCATTTTTATATACAATAATTTTTGAACTTTTTCATTTGACGTGAATATTTTTTTATTATTTTAGGTATATATTTGAAAGTGCGGGAATTCAATCAGTATATCACACATACAAAATTATCTCTTTCTCTTTCTTTTGCTCGCTCTCTCTCTCTCTATCTATCTGTCTATACATATATATATATATATATATATATATATATATATATATATACATATATATATATATATATATATATAATTTCTAATTTTAGCTTTCTTTAAAAAATTGTATTGGATCTAAGATAAAAAATATAAACTTTTATAACATGTATTCAACATTTTGTGATTAATTTATATATTTTTAAGGACATTAATTTACAGTCATGGATAGTTTTGATCATTTTATATTATGTTCGTAACATAATTAATATACAATCATTCAGTATCAAAAAATAAATTCAATAAAAAGCAAAGAAACATATATCTTAAATATTATTGAAAATATTTATATTGTAGGTTAAATCAGTGATTTAAAATACAGTGCTTCGTCAATCGGTCAGAAATATTATTCAGGAATTAGGAATTACTTGTTCTTATATATATATATATATATAAACATGTGTGTTTGTGTATGTTATAAATATTTCACCAAAATCTATTGCTAAAATATTAAGCCTAGGAATTTTTTTGTCTGTTTTAAGTGTGTATTGAGGATTTTTGATTCTAACTTAAAATTTTGATTTATTTAAATAAACTGATCGAAAATATGACTAACAAAAATGTAATCATACTTTAATATCATTTGATTTTTTTAATATATATATATATATATATATATATATATATATATATATATAAATTACAATATAAATGAGAAAGAAAATGTAATAGGTTTGTAAAATTACATTATAAAATAATGTAAGTAACAAATATCACCTATAATAGCATTTACTACTTATCAGTTTTAAATCAATTGATAGTACAATTGATTTCATTTTAGATGAGTTGGTTGTAAAATTAAAAGCACATTAGTCAAATATAGCATAACAAGATATATATATATATAAAGTATAACATCAAGAACTGAAAAATCGAAATAAGTTTCTCTCATAATTTCAATTTCTTATAATCAATATTTTAATATAAATTTCAGTTAAAAATATTTTTTCTACTTTAGAAGATTTCAATTTATTATTTTTTGCCGATTTTAAATGAAATTAAGCGATGAAAACCTAGGCAGTGTTTTGTTATCCACTAGCAATTATTACAAGTTTAAGAAATATTATCTTTATTTAAATATTATTTAAATTTTATTTTATTAACTCAATTACACTGATTCGATTACTGCATTAAATTCTATACAACAGAAGGTATATATATATATATATATATATATATATATATATATATATATATATATATATATATATATATACATATATATATATATAAGTAATATCATTTTAATTCTAACATCAGCTCGAAACTTAAATGATGCATCGATGGTTGTTTGGTTGATTTACATATATATATATATATATATATATATATATATATAAATATGTTGCCTTTTTTATTATTTTTGGTCTTATTTTTAATATACATTTAATTATATTTGAAAAACAAATACATTAATACTAAAATTAACACTTTAATAATGAAAATTATTTAATTATTGGTATCAAGAATATTTGTAAAATTACAAGGTGACGATTTTCCTGATTTTTAAATTTTTATTCACATTATTACAAGTGTAGTTGATTTAACGATATAAATATTTCAAAATAAAGAATCAGTAGAAAACAAAAATTCGAGTAAACCAGAACAAATGAATATTTGTAAGCTTGAATTTTCATGCTTATTCGATTAGTAAATAGTTAAGAAAATTATATTCTTAAATGTAAAATAAACAATAATGATATAAAATGAGAACTGGTTTGAAAAAGACAAATAGAAATGGTTAATAAATAATTCAAAATCCGTGAACAAACAAGTAAAATGTTCATATATTTCAGTACTAACCCAATTTTAAGACATTATTACGGTTATAGGACTAAAATATATTTTGCTATAAAATTAATATCCAATAAATAAATTGGTTACAAAAGTATACTCTGTTCCAAGATGAATGTTTTTATTTACACGATGTTCAATAACATATTGTTATCAGAGGTATTGTCTAAAAAAGGTGAATGTTTTCAAACTTTTGACTAGTTGTACATGTGTATGTTTACATAAATATATAGATAAATAGATTTATATTTAATGTTTCGTACGACATGTTTATCTAATAGACTGTACATCTATTATTTGATACATTTATTGATTAGCAAAGGAACCTTTGCAGTGCCCATAGTTCTATCATAAAAGTTTTGCCAACAACAGATCAAGTCGCCTGTAGCCGCAACAAGGGCGACATTACGGAAACAATTGTACTCTGCAAATGACGGCGGGTACATTTCATATACATTCCACTTATTGTTCGACAGTAGTAAAGTTTTAATACATATAAAATTTGATGTAGTCAAACTAACCTTGTTTCTATACAAGGATATATATATATATATATATATATATATGTGTGTGTGTGTGTGTACATATGTAACATTGATATGTTATTTTAAGAGTCACACAATAATAAGAGAGTTTTCAATTATATGAGAAGCAAAAAGGTAAAAGCGAGATCCGCATCGAACTGCTGTATAATAGCGTTAGAATAATATTTTTATAGACTACTGACTTTGCTATTGAAACTTTTTTTCTTTTTAAAATACCAATGATACGATGTTAGGTTATGGCATTAGATATATGGGCTGATTTTTCAAAGGAGTTATTTATTTTACGAAAACCGAACCGGTTCATTGTCAAGCAAATACTGTTATTCCTTGAAGGTTTTATTGTAAGATGACAATTTATTTTTCTGATTGTTTGGATCGAATAAAAAATTTTATATACATATATATATTATATATATATATATATATATATATATATTAGGTTGGTAGAAAAATAATTGCGGTTTATGACAATTAAATTCATATACAGGAGTTGGATGACAAACGCCTAACTTTTGTGCAAACTCTCGAATGGTTGTGCGTGGTTCTGATTCAAATAAATCCTTCAGTTGGTCATTATGAACTGAAGGACACTCTTGACCTTTATCTTCAAAGCTCTCATCCCCAGCACGAAATTTTTGGAAACACCATTGCATCGTACGTTCCTTAACAGTACCCATACCAAAAGTATCGTTTTGTTTTCGAGTAGTTTCTACTGCTTCCGCACCCGTTTTGAACTCATACAAAAAAATTCTCTTATTTGCTTCTTTTTCATCTTTAATTCAATAACCGAATTCGTAACAAATTAATTATAAATCCAAAGTCAGTGCTATCAAAACACAGACCGAAAAATACACTTTAAAATGATATTAACATGGATACGATGAAATAACACTCATTGAATAAAATTAAAAAAAAATAATGAATTCAGAGAACAAAAACCGCAATTGTTTTCCAACCAAGCTAATAATTGTACTGATATTCTTCATAGGTGTAACTCACACAAATCTTTGTCTATAATGGTCTATAGATGTTTGTATAATTTCATATTTCATACATGGAGATTTTTATTTTTATTTCTATTTATTAAATATATTTTTACAAAAATTAATTATGTTTATTTGTCCATTTTTGAAAATTTTCTTAGTTAATCAAAAGAATTATATTGTATCTGATGTTTCTGTTTTATATTCTATAAATCAGAAACATTAGTATTGAATTTTTTACATTTTATCAATTACTAGGGGGCTTCTCCGCATGCTCATTACACTCACCAACCCCCTGGATGTTTCCCCACGGTCGATAACGCTTATTTTTCTTAACAAGTAATAGAAATTAATAAATAATCCACCTAAAATGTAAGTCTTGGATTTTTATGGGAAAATTATATAAAAATCAACTTAACAAAATACAATATTAAAATTGGTAACATCTTTTTTACTTTAAAACGTCAGTGAATCCAATATTTTTAAAAAATGTCTTATCAGTTTTACACTGAAATTATAAATCATGTGACTGATATCAACCAATCAGAACAGAGCAAGTCTATAGTCAGGGGTAGTCTAGGGAAGCATCCTGCCCATGGTTTCTCCGTTTGCCCCGTTAACAAAATCTGCGATCTTAAGAGATTTGAAAATCATGGATTTTCCTAATGGGCTTACCGTGATGATTAAAAACGTTTCTACACGCGGAAAAAAATCTTTTCTATAGCCGCGTTTTCACAGTAACCCCAAAAATTTCAACATGAAAATTTGTCCCTTTCAAATTATTGTGATTGCTCCCTCTAATATGACGGTCTGACTACGGGCCTGGAACAGAGGTTACGTGACCGATATCAATCAATCAGAAAAAGAAAAGTCTGGGGAATGGCATCATTATTACTGAATCATTTATATATATATATATATATATATATATATATATATATATATATATATATATATATATATATATATATATATATATATAAAGATTTGTATGAGTATGTATTAATTTATAATTATCATAATTTATTAGATAAATTACTATTTATAATTTATAGAACTGTATGAATGTGATTTCTTTCCTTATATATTTTTATATTGTAAATGATTCAGAGCAGTAAATAATCAGTAATTCGCTAAAGAGTTATTATTAGAATAAATATTCAAAACTTCTACAATACAACTCGATTTAAAAAGATCAATCGTATAAAAATCCAATGACTAGGGGACTAATAATATAATTAATTAAATGAAGATAAAATTGTAATAATTGGACTTTATACAAAATAATCTATAGATTTCATTTTATAATGAGGATCAATTTTTCATTTTTGGAGAATATGTGTAGTAAAAGTAAAAAACTGTTCATTTTGAAAAATAGTTTTTTTTGTATCAAGGTTATTTTGTAATAATTGTATTGTTATATATATATATATATATATATATATATATATATATATATATATATATATATGTACAACTGTATGTATGTATGTTCACACACCTATATAGTAGTGTATGTTATGTATGTATAGTTATACGAGAGTCCATAAGATTGCTATAAATTATCTCACGTGTATGCCGCTGTCAAAATCTCAATTAGAATAAATTTGCTAACGCAATCGTACGCCTCGATGTGGTGAAAAACGTTTTGCATAAAAAAAACTTTTCACCGTCTGACGTCAACTGTGCAGGAATAAATCTATTGTACTCACCGTGTGATGGCATTGCGCTTACTGCCGCCGCTTTGTTACCAGCTAGATAATCATCCTTGCAGATAAATTTGTTGTCGTCGAGGACGTAAAGTTCTTCACCGGTCGACAGCTGCTTACGACACACAAGACACGTGAAACAGTTCAGGTGGAACACTTTGTCTCGCGCTTTACGCACCAGGTCGCTCGGCGATATGCCGTGCCCGCAACCGCCGCACTTTGTACCGTACCGTCTGCAAAAACAAGAACATTTTATTTATTTATAAATGGATCTGCTCGGAATTATTGTTTTCATATTCGTCTGAACTTGAAACTTTTCTTTGTTTTGTCAAACGTTTGTGTAACAGTCGGAGGTTTTATAATAATCGAGATTAAAGAAATGTTTGAATTAATATTAAAATGAGGGATATTACAAATGATTATTATTTATTATTCGACTGTAATAAATTTCGTTTTATATTTTCAAACAGCTCTTATAATGAAATATAATACTGTACCCCTAACTGTATTAGCAATTTTGGAAAACGTTGTGAAGTAAAATTAATAAACATTTTTATAGTCTTTTATAATTATTAGCTTGGTAGGAAAACAATTACGGTTTTTGTTTTCTGAATTCTAACCTTAATTTTTTTCAATGAAACTGTTATTTCATCATGTTCATGTTAATATTACCTTAAAGTACATTTATCGGTCTGGATTTTGGAAACATCGACTTTAGTTTTATAATTAATTTTGGTTCAAATTGGGCTATTGAATTAAATAGAGAAAAGAAGCAAGTAAGAGCATTTTTTTGTATGAAATCAAAACGGGTGGTGTGAAGCAGCAGAAAACTAAAAATGAAATGAAGAATCTGATTATTTATAAATTAATGTTTACATTTGTTTTGTTAAGACTGAAGTATTAGGTTGGTAGGAAAAAAATTGCGGTTTTTGTTTTCTGAAATCTAACTTTATTTTTTCAATGAAAGTGTCATTTCATCGTGTTCATGCTGATATCATTTTAAAGTGCATTTTTTGGTCTATATTTCAGTAATATCGAGTTTGGATTTATTATTCATTTTGGTCCAAATTGGGTTATTGAATTAAAGATGGAAAAGAAGCAAATAAGAGAAATTTTTCGTATGAATTCAAAATGAGTGGTGAAACAGTAGAAACTACTACTACTGCTCATAAACTAAACGATGCTTTTGGTATGGGTACTATTAAGGAAAGTACGTTGCAATAGTGGTTCTAAAAATTTTTCCAAAAAAATTTCGTGCTAGGGACGAAGACTTGAAGATGACTTGAGAGACTTGAAGGTGAAAAAGGTCGTGAACAACCTTCTCCAGTTCATAATGGCTAACTGAAGGTGTTAGTTGAAACAAAACCACACATAACGATTCGAGAGCTGGTTAGACGTTAGTCATTCAACAGTTCTGTGTCACCTAAAACAGCTAGTGTATGAAGCTGTTTATGAATTTGAATGTCATAAAACGCAATTATTTTTCTACTAACCCAATACTTTATAAATTTTCTAATTTATTCTCCAATACCTAACAAAAAAAAATACAAAAAAGCGTCCATATGACACAATTGAGTTATATTTAAAATATACACACACAAAAATAAAAATATACTTTTCGAATGATCTCCTTTATTATATCTGATACAATACTTTGCTACGATCATTTTCAGTTCCTAAACAATTTTGTTCTGCTAACTGGATGATATTTAACATCACAAACTGTCAGGAACAAACTTATAGCTTAAAACGGGTATACTATCCAGGCTTTTCAAAAGAAATTTACAATTATTTAAAAAAACAATTCATTCTGTTAGTGTATTTACAGAATTTATAAAATTAAAAGTATATAATTATGATGGATGTGCTAATTTTATTAAAAAAAGCAAACCAATTCTTGTTTTTTAAAACAGTATGGTTTATGTCCTGCTGGCGTAATCTTCTTCTTCCAAAAAAACATGATTAAAGCGTTATTATAATAACATATCTGCTGTTTAGAGTTGATCGCCTGAAGATGCTCATCACTTAAAATATTTTGAAACAAATGTGAGATTGGTTGCAAAGGTTTGTGTTACATTTTTAAAATTATGATATAAATTAAATTCCAAATTTATTGAACTAATTTTAGTAAGTATAACACTTGCAATGAATCTGTAATATTTCAATCTATAACAGTTCTAGTAATAATTTCAATGTTACTAGACAACAAACCTTAAATAAACAAATCTTAAAAATCGATTTTATTGTCTAGTTAGATGGATTATATTTCGGGCGCGAATCACCTTAGTTGTTGACCCGCCCTAGAACCCTAAATAACTACAATGGATTATTCTGTTGTTTTCTCTCACTGACCTCTCATTTGAAGACTTTTCTTTGTACACTTTGTTCCATTTACATTGTAATTAATTTCTCTTGTATTAGAATTTTTGAAGAAAAAATGATTGATTGATGATTTGAGGTATATGAACAAATGTTTTAAAATTCTAATATTTTTATATATATATATATATATATATATATATATATATATATATATATATATATACTTAGATTATAAATTAATTAGTTTTATATTAAAATATCGATTTAAAGTAAATGTTTAGAAAAATGGAATAAGATTGGGGATAAGCAATGTGAGAATAAATATTTGGTGTTTTATTACTGCTAATAAACAACAATCTAATTATATATTTTATATAAATAATATTTATATAATTTTTTTATCATTATACTATCATTCGAATTAGATTGTTTAGTTTTACATAATTTGTTTTGTTATAAATAAATAATGTATTTTTTGATATATTTTGTTAATATAATAAGGAATTTCTGAAGTCATGGATGCGGACAAGAACTGAGAATTTAATATGGGATTTTCGAGTTTAAATCTTATTAAATATATTTTAATTAAAATATGTATTATAAATAGTAAATGTTTCAATTTTAACTAAATATTATCAAAGTATATGTATTATTTAAGACAGGAGTCAAGTTTTTCTTGAAAAAAATATCAGATTTTTATATATTTTTTCTTCAATATTTTCTATCTGAAAACCGATTTATGTCTTTGACATAAATAAAATTGATATTAATAATATAGTTCATATTTTTCATATATTTATATTTATCGTCGATTTGACAAATAAATTATGTTCATGTCTTTATTAATAAATAACTTTTTTTTTCTCTCAGCGAATTTCTTTATATTTCCTTTAGATGTAGTATATTTTATTCATATAGTTTTTTTACCGATTTAATTTTTATCATTAAAAAATCTGAGTGGATCAAAACCACATTTTATTTATCAAACAGAAATACATTTTTTTCTAAAAACGTTTTTCAAACGTTTCTTGGAAAAATAATTATTGAACCATATGATATTTTCTTTAAGACGTAGAACGTTTCATGGAATTATTTATTGACAACATATTTTGCTTCGAATTTTACAATACTTGAAATAAACATCGTTTTTTCTTTAAAAATAAATAATTCACATGTTGTATATTTTATAAAATCCATATACAGTCATTGATTATAATTGTATTAAAATATATTTTTAATATTTTTTTTCTGTATAACATTTTTTATTTATTAAATGATCAAAGTGAACGATTTCGTAGTATTGGTAAATTTATTTGTTGGATATTGAAATTGAAGACGTATAAAGTTCTTATTACGCAGCGGGAAATGTCACAAAAGTTGAAAACGAAAAGCGAATGTAGGTAACAGAGCAAATAAAACAATACATGGTTTCTAAATGAGAAATATTGTTCGGGCGTTTCATTCAAATATCAAATGTAAATGACGTTTCATGTACTTAACAGAATTGATTTGAAGTTTCAATATATTTATTTGAAATTTGGTGATAATATAAAAGTATATAATAATTTACAATTCATGAACTATTTCTAAAATCTGAGATATTAATCGAATAATCGATATTAAATTGTTTATATCGGAAATGTGTCAAAAAGTTTTATTAGTTTAAGAAACATTTATTTCTATTTAAATTACTTTGTTTAGTAGCGAGTTATAGTAAAGAACGGTACAAGAGATGCTGCGTGAAAGACTAAAAGTTTCTTCCAGAACGAAATCTTTAAGCATATTAAAGGTTGTATTAAGTGCATAGAAATAAAGGGATTATGTTTTGAAAAATTAACTTAATAAAAATCCAATGTATCGAATAACAGTTTTTTTACTTATTTGACCGTTTTAGTGTCAGGCAGTGCGATCGCGCTGTTGATAAGGTATACCGAAAAATTGCTACTAAATCGAGTCGCAATCCTCAATTGATGGTGGGTTCGAATTCTGTTGTAGCGCGTCTTCAGTCAGAAGCGCGATCGCGCCGATTGACACTTATCGAGATCGTATCAAACAAACGCATGATAGTTTTCGACATTGAGTTAAGGGAGCGCGACCGCGCTGCTTAGAATTTTTCGAAATCATGCCTGGCAGTATTCGGTAAGATTTTAGTAAGGACCCCTGGCTCGCAAACGGTTAATGCACTTTTACTTTTGTCTTAACTTTGTAATAGAATAATACAAGGAAATATCAAAATATCCGCAGGATGAAAGAGAATGAGTGCAAAATAATCAGTAATTATTTTTCAATATATTTTCAATTGACTTTAATACACTTTTCAAATTTTTTATTACGTTTCATTAAACTGCCATAAAAATAACTGTTGTTTTTCGAACTGAAATGAATCGATATTGCTGTTTTAACCTCTTCATCATCTCCAAATTTCATCCTATATAACTCCTTTGGGAACTAGACATAGACTATACGGAGAGTGGTTCAAAATTTTGAAACCGCATTTATGGATAGCAGCCACTGCACCATTGCTGCTATGAAGAGGTGTGCTGTCTTTTTTCGTTCATTGCTACCTTTAGTTGTTTTATTATTGTGGCATAGTATCCCCTAGTTATTTACAAGATCTGTTACAGTCTCATAATATATTACTGGAAGTAAAATGTAATATCTACAAAACAATTATCCGCCCACTTGCTACTTATGCAGCTGAAGTCATGACTCTGAGTAAGATAGACATACAAAAACTTCAAACATTTGAACATAGAATCCTCAGGAAAATATATGGATCAGTGAGAATGAGTAGAAATGAATGGAGAATTCGTATGAATTTTGAACTGGATAATCTTTTCAAAAACAATATTATATCTACCATCAAAATCCAGCGTTAAGGTGGCTAGGATATCTCACACGAATGGATGGCAATAGGTTGCCAGTCAAATATTTAGTAAAAAAACATACTCGTAAGCGACCCATAGATAGACCGAAAACAAGGTGGTTGGATAGAATAGAAGACGATATAAAACTCTTAAGAAATCTAATACTTTTTTCAACTTTTTCTTCAGATAATTTTATTAATTTTCTTCTTTTTGAAATTATTTTATAAATTATTAATTTGAATCAGAACTTGTCTCGAATAAATATTATAATTGGTGTTATATGATTCGATTCTTTCTCATTATCGTCGCTAACACCTTCGAAGTTTGTGTGTATATCTAAAACCATCGTAAAAGTTAAGTTATAAGAAAAACCTTAACAAGCTGTTTCAAGTGTGTAGTTTAGACCAGTAACGCTCGGTTTGCAAATTATTCACGGTAAAAGCAGCTGTGAAAAAATTGATGTCCGTAGCCTTTTATGCTCTCGACTCAATCCATGGCATTTTTATATGTTTATATATACATACATACATACATATATATATATATATATATATTTCTATACACACATAAATATATAGTCACATGGAATATTTCAGTATTCATGTTACACTTTAAAAAGCGTGAATTTTTGTTCACTTGTTACACAAGGGTATAAATGACCAATATTTTCATGGCAATAAGTAAAAGTAACAAGAAGGGAGACCACAAAACATATTTTGTTGATCACTTCATTAGTGATATTTAAGAAAAACTATAATTTTTTTTATAAAATAAAACATGACTACAGTTTTTAATTAAGAAATAGTTAATTGGTTATAAATATCATATTTATATATATGTATATATATATATATATATATATATATATATATATATATATATATACATATATATACATATATATATATATATATATATATATATATATATATATACATATATATATATATATATATATATATATATATTTATCTATACATATATATATATATATATATATATTCTATATACATATATATGTATAATTATATATATATATATATATATATATATATATATATATATATATATATGTATGTATGTAAGTTTTGGATACCAGTAATTGAAAAAATAAAATCTAATTCTGTTTGCAATTAAAATAAATCTACAATTAGTAAAACTAACTTTTTCTATACAAAATCCAGAAAAAGTAGAAAATCTGTACCAATTCTTTAAATTATGTGTATAAATTAGTTTCTGATTTGATATAAAACAACATACTACCAAAATGTTAAGAGAAAAAAAATATTTCAGTGTATAATTCGTTAATTTCTTTTATTTGTTAGGGAAAATTTAGAGTTAGCGAGCAGGAGGGAAGTCTCCCCGGGGGTGGACTAGCGCAGCGAGAATGAGGGAAAATCTCATTATCACAATAATAAGATTAATTATTAAATTAAGATAGTAAATTGAAAATAAATATTCTTAATAGAAACTGGTAAAAAGGTGTTAATAACATAAAAAAAATGAAATTCTTTCCAAATACCGATATTTATTTAAAATATTATAAAATTTTACAAGAAAAAACAATCATTTACTTGACATTAATAAAAGGAATTATAATATCAATTATTAATAATTATATTTTCTGATAAAATACTATTAATTAAGGATAGCAAGCTATAATATTCATTTAGTCTGTGAAAAAGTGCAATAATTGACAATTGTTGTTTTTTTATTGTGCCTGATACAAAAACTATGATTATGAATACACCATTAAAAATTGAAATAAATCTGAGAATCATATTTTCATATGCACGTGCAAAAATTGTACACGACTGGTTTTATTGATTTTTTTATGTCTCCAATACAAGTTGAATCATTCGAATAGCAATAACAATAAGAGAAAATGCGAAAACAATTTTCAATCATTTAAACAGTAATACGATCGATATGATTTCAAGCGTAACGGGAATAATATGTCAAGTTATATTCTTTTATATTTTGTGAACGGAAAAAATATATGGAATTGTTATTGAATACATATGGAACGACCAATATTTCCAAATTGGATAATGAAATCATAAAATTCCTAAAATATTTATGTGAATAAATCATGCTAAGAATGGTCATAGTTTGTATCAATTTTCTGATTATTTCCAATTATTTTTTTAGATCAACTAATAAAATAATAAATAAAAATGCGATTAAACACGTGTAAAAAACATTATAATGTTGGTTGCTTAAATAATAAAAAAAATATAGTTCAGGAATGAAAATAACATTTTCAGAATGATTGAAATTGAATTTAAATAAGTGGATTTTATCTGTTTGCAAATAAAACTAATATTATTTATTTTTATTAACAAAAATTTTAATAAAAATATGTTAAGTAACCGAAATTGATTTAAAAAATAATATATCTCTTCAGTAATTTACATATTTGTATTAAATATTGTTATAGTTTATTAAAATCAAAAACTGTTTAGTAATAATAAAAAATTCGCTAATATAAAAATAAAATATTAAATGTTTTTATATATTTTTCTTAAATTTTTCTAAATAAAATTTGAAATACTAAAATATCATTCTATACAATTTACTATCTACCTGTTAATATAAATAATAGATGTTCAAATAAATATAGATTTAGTTCTCTCTCTCTATGTATATGTATATATATATATATATATATATATATATATATATATATATATATAGATAGATAATAAAAAGTTGTTATCTAACAATAATGAAATTGTACTGATAATAATATTAAACTTAAGTTACCTAACTAAATTATATGTTCATTTAAAAATAACTCCTTGGAGAGTTGATAAAATACTTGAAGAGTATTACAGGCAGAGATGACATTCTATTTTTTTCATTAGATCTTTTAATATTGGATATAAACTCTTCGAATTTTCTAAATGTCTTCTATATCTAAATAACTTCTTCACTCTGACTTGAGTGTTAATTAGAAGGATATAAATATGTCAAGAAAAACAAGTAAAGAAAAATTTGTGATTACAAGGAGACCAAGTTACTTCTGAAAAAATCAGAAAACTTTTACAGGAAATAAGTTGATATCATCTTTTTTATATATAGAATAATATCTTCATCGTATATTTTTTCTTCAACATCGTAATACATCTTTGTAGTGCTAGATAATTTGTTAATCTTTGTAAATTTATAATTAAAGAAAATCGTATTTTTATATTTTTAATATTAAAACAAAATTTTCGAATCCAGAATTTTTTAATATGTTTTGTTTATCTTTTAATAAATCTTAGTTTATTTGTCTTGAAATAGTACAAAATATATAGTTTTTTTAAAGTTATTAACAAACCCTCACCGATATATCTGTTATTGTTGTTTCAATCTTCTCCTGTAATTATTAATTCAGTTGTTTTAGCAATTTAGCCAAAGAAAATTAAAAAAAATCAAGTTACAATAATTATTATGTAGGTAAGAAAATAATTCCGGTTTATGACCTTCAAATGCATATACATTTTTCTTCGTTATCTATTTTTCTTACGTGGTCCAGAACTGTTGAATAATAAATGCATAACATTTGTGTAAGCTCCCTAAACGTAGTGCGTGGTTCTGATTCAAATAATACCTCCAGATAGTCGTTATGAACTGAAGAAGAACACTCGAGACCTTCTTCATCTTCAAGGCTCCTTGGTTCCAGCACGAAATTTTTGGAACTACGATACACGGCATGTTCCTTAACAGTACCCACACAAAAAGCATCGTTTAGTTTAGGAGCAGTTTCTGCTGCATTACCATTTGTTTTATTTATACAAAAAAAAAATACTTTTATTTGCTTCTTTTCTATCTTTAATTCAGTAGCCCAATTTAAATCAAAATTAATAATAAAACCAAAGTCGATGTTACTAAACTACAGACTGAAAAATGGATTTTAAAATAATATAAACTTGAACACAATGAAAAGACATTATTTCATTGAAAAAAATTAAGTTTAGGATTCAGAAAACAAAAAACGGAATTCTTTTCCTATCAACCTAATATATTTGATAGCAGTTTGTTTTTATAGCTTTATAAGCTTACCAACTTAATATAAAGCTTCCATAAAACTTACTATACATTTTCTTTGTTCTCATCTAATTTATTTACAAAAAAAACATTAAAAAAACGTTTTTCTTCAAAAAGAAATCGATCTTCATCGAAAAAATGAATTGTATAAGTGTTTCTTCTTGGAGATTTTTATTTTTCTAAGGCAATTCATAATAATTTTAATTTATTTCATTCCTGCGTACCTGGATTTGAAGTTAGGTTTCTTATTCTTGAACTCTCAGTTCTTTGTTTTTTTCTTCTTCATTACAAGTTTCGTCCTTCGACATATTCGGATAAGTATAGATTAATAAATAGAGTGCCCATCTGAAGATGTTGAAAAATGAAACCGGTAATGGAGAAATAAAAATAAAAAATAGCGACTTCAAGAACTAGGAAAATAATTACAGGTTATAATATTTTCAGTTCTTGTAAAGCTGTTTAATAAAAATCAGAATACAAACTAATGTATTTTTTACTTCACAGAATCAGTAATTTTCATAAATGTCTAATCTTCTTTAATACATTCTCACTGAGTAGTGTCTAAAACATTTTCTGTGTATGTCCTAGTTATGACGAACATCCTGTATAGTTATTTGGTACAATTAGCTTCGTTACTTCTTCAGATAGCCTCGTATCATACTAGACTCATTTAAATAAACTACCTGAAGATGTTACAAGTAGATAAATAATTATTCAATTGACTTATTAAAAGAATTCCAAGACAATAAACCAGCGAGACCACTAAGTATAAAAACAGATAATAAAACATGTCTACAAAATATTAAACCAGACTTGAAAGCGGAAACATATCTCCAAAATGTTAATTTTTATTCATATTAACGTTTCTTTGGAAGAATATTCAGTACACTCTTGTAATTTTAGATGACGAGTTTAATTTTATTTTCAAATACGACGTCCGATTATGTAACAGAAGAGAGAACGAAACAAAACTAGGGACTATAAAAATAAAACATCTAGGATCGAAAATAAAATTGTTAAAGAAATAAACCATTTAAGAACTGCTATAATTATTCATCAATCTTTGCACGTTTTTTATATTTTATTTTGTCTCAAATATTCATATTCTTTTGTTCTTTTCTGTATGTTAATCAATGTTTTTTAAATATACTTTTTTATGATTTAATAAACTTCATCGTCTTTGACATTTATGATGCCTTTCATGTGCTTGTTTTTTTTTCTAATATTATCATAATTTTAATGATAGCTTTATTACCTAAGACATAACATATATATCTTCACATACATACATTTATATATATATATATATATGTTTGTGTGTGTAATAATATTGTTAATAAATTATTTTCAAAGAAGAGAAATAAAAACAAAATACAAGGCGACAAAACAAAGAACGAAATATGTTTTCCTAGCCTTTAGCTGCGCGTTGAAGTTACTAACAAAAACGATAACAATACTACCATAACTCCACATCGTCAGTTGTGTAAAACTCGAAATGTGTACGAGTACATATATGAAAATTGAGCCATAAAAATGTAACATCGTGATTGATTTATTTATAGTGGACTGACAGTGCGTCAATTTCGCAGAGTCGCATGCAAACACACACATACATACACAGGGTGAAATATATATTACAAAGAATGAAAAAAATAAGATTTTCACACGACCGTAGACCGTAGACTTTTCTCATGTTACAAGTAAAATACGTAGCTGTTATGCTTTAAGCATCCATTCTTATGTCAGTCAATTCGTTTCGAAATGGTACATAATGTTTATAATTTAAGATGGAAATATATTTCTCGCGCAGCCATACAAACAAATCGATATGTAGTAAAATGATGTAAAATTGTATATTGAAAACTAACATGCGAGACGTACGCGGTGATTACACTTCGATACTTTGATGTTGTGTTATCGGCCATGTCGGTCCGTCTTGGCGAACGACGTTATTTGAAATGATCGATTGGCGTAGAGTTAATTAGAAAACCGTTTGGATTTATTGGCGCATCGGCGACAATTCACTTTTTATAGACAACGCGTAGATATTAACACGGATTCAATACTAACTGTACAGCTTCTGAAGCAAACAGGTATGAATTTTATATTAAATAGAAACGGTCGCTATTTAGAAACAGTTTTATATCTGAAACATTAAGAAATATATACACACTTTCTTCTTACAATCGTAGCAATATGAGATTTTTTTAAAAAAAATGTGATTAAATGAATTGTTAAAAACGTATTAGGTTGGTACAAAAATAATTGCGGTTTTTATCATCTTAAGTTCGGCGCCGATTTTTCTAGTTAGAGTTATCTTTTGTTATAGTCAAATGATTATATTTATTTGTGTGAGACGATGGCGATTCTGATACACACTTACTAGAAATCAAGACCTGTGGTGCAATCGGTTAATGCAGTCGCTCTCGACTAGAAAATCGACTCAAACTCGATTTGTCTCATCGTAATTTGCATTTCTCATATACATAACTGTGTATTATTAGGTTGGTATAAAAATAATTGCTGTTTTTTTCATTTTAAGTATGGCGCTGATTTTTCAGTTATCGTTATCTTTTGTTATCTGATACATCATTGTAAACAATGAAATTCGCACTACTGATTTCAGATTAAGTCTCTTATTTTCATTCTTTAGTATTGTTGGATATAACCTCTTTAATAAGTCATGGAAAAAAGCAAATTCGCACGATTTTGTTGTATGAGTTTAAATTGGAACTTAAAGTAACAGAAGCGGCTCAAAATATCAAATTAGTTTTTGGCAAAGAGTCAATTAGTGAATGTACCGCTCAACACTAGTTCCAAAAATTTCATAATGGAAACGCAAGCCTTGATGATGATGAGGGTTATGGACATCCTTCAGATGTATACACACAATAATAATTTAGGAACCATTATTGAAGTGGACTCACGTAAAACAACTCAAGATGTGGAAGAAGAACTCAATATTGGTTGTTCAACAGTTGTTCGACATTTGAGCCTAATTGAAAAAACAAAAAAGTTGAATAAATGGATGCCGTTTGGGTCAAATGTTCATCGAGCAATTCGGCGATACGAAGTCTACTCTGCGCTTCTTTTGCATTACAAAAATTATTTCTTTCTTGATCGCATTGGCATATGTGATGAAAAGTGGATGCTTTAAAACAATCGAAAACGTTCATCGCAGTGGTTAAACCGAAGAGAAACACCAAAATAATTTGCTAAACCGAAACTTCATGAAAAAAGATTATGGTCACTGTTTGGTGGTCGCCAAGTGGTATCATAAACTACAACTTCTTTAATCATGGTGAAACAATAACAGCAGGAAAATATTGTCAGCAAATTGAAAAAAATGTATAAGAAGTTGCATCGTTTACGGTTAGCATTAGTCAATCAAACAGGACCAATTATTCTTCATAACAACGCCTAACTACACGTCTCACAAATGGCTTTAAAAAATTAAATGAACTAGGTTATGAAACCTTACCTCTCCCAACTTATTCTCGGGACTTACTTCCAACAGATTATCATTTTTTTAAAAAAAATTCGAATAATTTCTTAGAAGGTTCAAGCATCAGTTCAAATCGCTTTCGATGGATTCGTTAATTCCAGGGTTCCAGAATTTTCTATCTTGTAGGAATAAACAAACTTGTTTCCCATTGGGAGAAATATATCCAGGCCAATGGTCTTTATTTTGATTAATAAATAGAATTTTTAACTATTATATGCGTCTTTATACTCGATATGTAAAAACCGCAATTATTTTTGCACCAACCTAATACATTCTCTCTGTTCATTAAAATAGGAACAGTATAAAACACATACGATTATTTTCACGGATAACAAATTGATATTTTAGTTGCAATCGAATTTGATTAATTTAATTTAAAATCGCGTTTCGTCACGTTATTCTAGAACGCACGTTAATTGTAAGTACATTTATTTTAATACGTCGGGATTTCAAGTATCTTGCGTGCGTGATATCTTCCTGTTGATAGTTATATATTATTAATGTTAATTGAATTATATTACATATGAACAATCGACTGATATATATTTATGTTCACAATTTATCAGTTAATTTTTTTTTTGTAGCACTGCATGGTAATGTATGTCTGATTAAACGATTTAAGTTTTTTAAATGTAACATTAACGTTACATAAAAAAATATAATTTATGAATAAATATATATACATATTTATATATATATATATATATATATATATATATATATATATATATATGCTTATTTCTCACTTAAGTTTATTACTGTTATAGTGTTTTTATTTTTGAAATACATATATGAAAATATTAGCTAGTAAATAAAACATTAGATTGGTAGGAAAATAATTACGATTTTATTTTCTGAATTTTAACCATAATTTTTTGAATGAAACTGTCATTTCATCGTGTTCATGTTAATATAATTTTAAAATGTATTTTTCTGTCTGTATTCTGGTAACATCGACTTTGGTTTTATTACTAATTTTGCTTCAAATTGGACTATTGAATTAAAGATTGAAAAGAAGCAAATAAAAGCATTTTTTGTGAGTCCAAAACGGGTGGCAATGTTGCAGAAATTGCTCATAAATTAAAAAATACTATGGTGTGAGTACTGTTAAAGAAAATAAGGTGCAATGGTGGTTCGAAATATGTCTGACTAGGGACGAGAGCCTTGAAGATGAAGAAGGTCACGGGCAACCTTCTTCAGTTTATAATGTCTAACTGAAGGAGTTAGTTGAATCATAACCATGCACAACAATTCGGGAGCCTGCACAAAATGTAGGCGTTAGTCATTCAACACATCTGAATCATTTGAAACTGCTAGAAAAATCAAAAAAGCTTGATAAATGAGTGCTGCACGAATTGAAAAATCAAAAAAATCGCCTTTACGAAGTTTGTTCTACACTTCTTTAACGCTACAGAACCGATCCATTTTTTGATCATATTTTAACGTACAACGAGTAGAACGGGGGCAATCCCCGGCCCGCGGCCTGGATCCGTCTCTTTACCTGTTTTGATCCGACCCTGATCTAATATCACTGTGTTCTACTAACTCACATTAACCTCTTAACAGGGGAATTAACTTTAGTTTACATAAAAATATCTCGTTTCAAAACAAGGATTTTTCCTTCGCAGTGAGAAGTTATATAATTAAACCTAAAATAAATCTTTATTTTAAATTGTTATGTCGTTCATTGTATTATAAAATTTATGTCGAGCTTTATACTAAAGCATTATATTATAAATAAATGAAATATGAAGTAGCAACTTATTTTAATCAATTTAATATTAATTTATTTTATTTAAAAATTTAGTCCGGCCCTTGCCTCGGGGACGGATTGTTAATTTGGCCCCCTAACTAGGAAAAGTTACTCATCTTTGCTTTACGACAACAAAAAGCGGTCTGCATTCTGATTGATTGATGATTTCGCGTCATCTGCTTTTTCATTGGTCCGTCTTCGCTTATCACTTCGTTTCTCCTTTAATCATTGTGGTTCTGTGACAATGTATGTACATTGATAGCACTTAGCAATTAACACATTTAGAGATTAAGAAGGTGTCAATTAACACATTTAGCACCATTAAACTTTGTGAAGAAAAAATATTTTTCTTTTTACATTTCTCAAGGGGGAGGGGAGATAGCAAGAGCTGGGTCTATCTCCACAGGGATCGGCGAGTGAAACGAGCAGAGCGTTTTTTAAAAGAAATTACATTAAACTTATATAAAAAAACTCTGTTTAAAAACTTGATATTATTGAAACATGTTAGTAAAAATTTGAATTCGTAATGAAGACATTATAAAAATAAAAAAATAAATTCAAATCTACATTTGAGAATTTTTTGTAAATAAATTAAACATTAAATAGCAGTCCATGAAAAAATAAAAACTTAAGAAATAAATTTGATCATTTTTTTATTTATAAAAAATAAATAAAATTTGATGAATTTGCCTTACAAGGGAACAATTATTTTCAGTACAAAGTATTTCTTTAAAATTCAATAAAATATCCTCTTACTTTTCTTATAAAAGCATAAGAAATTAATAAATTAGTTTATTGTAAGAAAATCGGTTAAGACATAAAAATAAATAGCTATAAATGAGTTTCATTGTTTTAAACTTTTCAAAGTGAACACAAATTTAAGGGACTTGTATAAGTTAGCTGTTCGAAAAGTAGTACGATATTTGATAATTTTTTTGACGTGGGTATTATAGTTACAGATTTGAAATTTTGTATACATTAAACACATGTCCTGACGAAGCTCTATTAATTTTTTATTGAGAAATTTCTACAAACTATGAAGATGTAAATAAATTAAAGGACTGCATCTACTGCATGGTTAATCGGTGTACACGATTTCAACAACTGCATCTATCTGACACTAAAAACAGAACAATGTACTTGTAGTATAATGTAATAAATCTGGTATTTCTAGATATTTTTTTGAAATTTTAAAAATTGTAAAAATGGCAGCCGTTTGAAAAACGGATTGATTTTTAACTCACAGAATTGTTTATTATAAACAAATAGAAAATAATATCAAAAAATTACCCACTCATTTCATAGAAGATGTTATTAACGATCTTTAGTAAAATTTTCAAATCAATCGGATAAATAGTTTTTGAGATATGATGTACAACGTTTTGAAAAGTATTAATAAACGCGCTCGGGCTAAGCCTTGTCCCGATGTGAACCGCCTCCACTAAAATCATTGTATCTCAGAGAATTCTTGGAATTTCGATAAAATTCTTTTTAATAATCAAAATTAAGACTAAGCTTTAATAATATGAAAAAAAAATCGATTTTTCCAAGATTTCAAACTGATACAAGCCTCTTTAACAATGTAATAAAAGAGACTATATATATATATATATATATATAGTATATAATATATATATATATATATATATATAATATGCATATATATATATATATATATATTAATTAATATTAAAATCAACAATATTACCCAGAAGACAAAAAAACACTTAAATCTTCGTTAGTTTAATACAATTTTCTTCAAACTGGCCGCTATCGGATGATCGCGCAGCCATCATTCGGTAAGTCGACAAAACCGCACGCGGAACCCGCGGGGTACACTTTACCACAATTACCATAAATAAATGAGAACGCACTTATCTTAAAAACGCAGGGGCAAGATCAAACGAACCCCTATGTTAACGAACTTGATCGTTACGTTGTATGTAGAGAGGGGTGATATTTCGTTGTAGCGAGGACGTCGGGGGTAAACGGTATCATTTTAAAACCGCTTTAGGGCTGTTTTATATTCAAATCTTATTAAGAATTGAGTATGTAGACGAGTATATTGAATCATAGTTGGATATACAGTTTTATACATTAAGAAATTTGCATAAATGTATTATAATTTATATATATTTTTTCGTTGATATTTTGGTCGATAACGAAATATACTTAACCCAATTTCTTACTGTTACGGTTTGAAATAAATGTGTAATTGATGAAGAATTACAAATATGATCATATATATGTTTTGTCATTCTTTTTCAAACTTTTCTTTAATTATAATATTTGAAATGAATTATAATATCAGACAAAGAATTAAATGGATTAAAATTTTAGCAAAAATTTAAATAAAAAAAATCAAATTATTTTTTTTAGCTTGATAGTAAAATATCGTTCAAAAAATTTAATTCTCCACTTTAAAATGATGTTAAAATAGATATTTTTTATTTTATCTTCTTTATAATAATGCTCAAAGTTTATGTAATTCAATTTTTGATCTTAAATAATAAAATTATATTAAAATTACAACTCATTCAACAAAAAATAAAAAGGTATACTTCAATATAAATGATTAATTTCTGTAATAGTAATCAAGAACTTTTAAATAATGTTTATTTAAAATAGATAGCTTCAAATGAACACCGTTTAAAAATCACTTCTAATAACTGATGATGTAGTTTCAAAATAGTAAAAAAACGACATAATAGAAATGATATCATCTTTCATGATTATTATTCGATTTCACTAGAAAAAGGAAACAGTTTCCTGTTAATGAATACAAATAGAAATAAACGTTGCTGATACTCAACAATGATTTTATGAAACGTTATACAGCGATAAATTTGAATCGATCTTGGAAAGTATCGTTCGACGTTGAAATAAATGTCACGATCGAGACCAAATTGATTATATATCGGTTTCAACTATTATACACACCTGAAGAAGTCGTTCCGGCAGAAGAGCTTCGCCTCCCGCGAGAAACACTTATCGGTAAGCGGTGCGTGGCAGTCGTGACACCGCACGCAATCCGCGTGCCACGTCCGCTCCAGCACGTTCAATAGGAACTTGTCCAGGATCGGCTTGTCGCAGCCCGCGCACGCAATCAGCATCCCGGCCGCCGGCTCGCACCGACCTGAAAACAATTCGTCGTTTAAATACAATTATTTATTGAGATAATATCACTAGCTTTTTCTGAAAGGAACAGGTCGAAATATTTGTCGATTGCATTTTTCCATTGTAATATTTATTTTATTTATAACTATTTAACGTTTTTTTAAGCCCAATCAGGTTAAATTGTCTTAATTTGAAATATTATGAATTGTTCAAACATCACTAAAAATGTATTGTCTCTCTCTCTCTCTCTCTCTCTCTCTCTCTATATATATATATATATATAAAGAAAGAGAGAGAGAGATTCAACTTAGGATTCTAATCGATAGTATTCAAAAAACGCAAAATTAAAAAAAACATGTCGAAATATATGTAGTTTGCATTTTTCCATTAAATATTTATTTCACTAACAACTATTTAATATTTTTTTAAAGCTAATCGAATTAGACTGTCTTAATTCGAAATATTATGAATTATTTTGCACCACTAAAAATGTATTGTCTCTCTCCTCCCTCTCTCTCTCTATATATATATATAAATATATATATAGAGAGAGAGAGAGAGATGCAACTTAGAAATCTAATCGAAAGTATTCAAAAAAAAGCAAAAACTAAAAAAACATGTCGAAATATTTGTCGTTTGCATTTTTCCATAGTAATATTTATTTCACTAACTATTTAACATTTCTTTTAAAACAAATCAAGTTAGACTGTCCGAATTCGAAATATTATAATTTATTTTGCACCACAAAAAATATATTCTCTCTCTCTCTCTCTATATATATTAGATATACATAAAGAGAGAAAGAGACAGACAGAGAGAGTGATTTAACTTAGGCTTCCATCGAAAGTATTCAAAAAAACGCAAAAATTTAAAAAAAACGTTTATATCCATCCATCCGTTTCCAAACGTTTATATCCATCATTTAGTATTTTAGTTCACTTTTATTCTAGTATTGAATTGAACTGAAATACTAAATAAAAAATAGCATGCCTTTTCTTAACCCCTGTGCCCTGTTAATACTGTACATTCCATTATATTTATCTCTTCTATGGAAAAAAAATCGTAGAATTAAAGATTTGCTGTCTAATCCATCGTATTCACCTAATTTCGCTCCGCCTGACTTCCTACTGTTCTTAAACGACAAACAAGTCCTTATTGGTTAGAAATTTTGTTCGAGTAATAAGCTGAAAGTGCGAATAAACGTCTATTTTAAAGATCTTGAGGAATTAGACTTCCAGGATGAGATAAAGATACAGGAGTACCAGTAGAGAAAGTGTAATGAACTTATGGAAATTATTTTGAAAAATGAAAATAATTCCAAAAAAATAAATAGTTTTTCATTATGTGGTCACGAACTTTTCAAATTATTCTCCTCTCTCTCTCTATATATACACACACACACACATATTTATATATATATATATATATATATATATATATAATATATATATATATAAATATGAATAAATATAAATAAATTCTGAGAATAAAATAAATAAAAAAAAATTGTTTCCATGTTAATTCTATGAAAATGGAATATTGTACAATTATCATAGTTTATATCTTAAGTGAATAATAGTAATTATTTAATTAGTTGAGAAAATTGATGCAAATTTGTATTAATAAGCTTTTTAAGATAAAATATTTACTGATATTTAAGTTTTTAGAACAAAGAATTCATTTTAAATTTGTCAGATTTCTTTTATTACAATTATATATATACATATATATATATATATATATATATATATATATATATATATATATATATATATATATATATGCATACATACTGCTGCAGATATTTCTTACTTACAACCAATACTTGAGATACCAGAGAAAGATACATTCATCTTAGGTATTACCTTTTTATACATAAATCGTAATAATCTAGTTATGAATTATAGTATAAATTACTGTGTTAAATAAATAAGTATCAAATTTAAATATAACATACGTAAAAAGTTAGAAAGAAAAACTCAAATTATTTATTTTATGTCAATTTATAAAAATATATTCTAGGTTTTAATTTAAATAGGTTTTACTTGATAAACTCTAGAATGGTTAACAGCACTGATACTCTGTCGAGTGCAGTGTCTTTTCGGGCATAGGGGCTCATGACTCATACTTCACAATTGTTCGAAATCTAATATTAATTGAATGAATTATAACAGAAAGTATATAGTTAATTTTGTATTCAGCAATCTTTGAGACAGTAATCTTCTATCTGTTCTTAAAAATGGTATTTATCGCCAAATATATAAGAAATTAATATTTTTTTTAAATATAAATTTGTTCGGTATATCAGGGAATAGAACTCGTTATTAAGATTAGTTTGCGAATCGAAATATGCATGAGAAAAATCCATGTGGTGATTTGCTTACCTCGATCTTGAACTTGTTATATCCATGCTCGTTATAATCGAATATATATATATATATATATATATATATATATATATATATATATATATATATGTATATAGTGTATATCATTCTTTTTATTATGATGTTTTTAATAAATGCCTACATGTTTTTTAAACAAAATAAATAATTTTATCAATCAAACAAATCGTCTGATAAAGAAAAATCAGCATTTGTGCAGGTGTGTGTATACAATTTATAGAATGCATTCAATTTGCACCAGTTTCAATGAGACTAAGTATGAAAGTTATTAAAAAAAATCAAAATCATATTTATTCAAACTCTCTTACAGTATTAATTTAAATTATTTTGCATTAAATTACGGATTGAATTAAAAATATTTTTTTATGATAATTACGTTGAAAAAAATAATTAATAATGATCTTGCTGTCTATAATTTTATCCTTTATATTTCTACAGAAATATAAAGCATATGAATTGTTTCATAATATCAGAATTAACTACTTTTTTATCTTTTTTTTTTAAAAAAGTATAAAATTTAGATAAGCCTCTATATCTTTAATCCATTTAAATAATAATACAAACAATAAATCGCCGACAATCAAGGTTTGTGTAGTGAAGTTTGAATTGGTTAATTTCGCATAAAATTCCCACACACAGAGTTGATTAAATGAATTTTGTTTGCGTATCTTTTCTTATTTACGATGCAAGAATTTGATATCTTGACTTATTGTAATTTTTATTTACATTCAGTGCATATCAATACAATGTAGAACGAATTTACAATGAGTTTCCATTTATACATTTTTAAATTATTTTTAATTTTTTTCGTCGAACTAAAACATAATAAGAAGCCAATTAAAACGTTTTTTGATATTTTAAGCTGCAAGTGGGGTACAATGTTTGATATTTAATAGAATTATTCATTTGTAGATAATAACATACACACGTATATATATATATATATATATATATATATATATTATATTTTAGAAACAAGAAAACTAAAAAAAATATTACATTTTAAAGAAATATGACTGTAAATATTTATTACTTTTTGTTTTTAAAAGTAGTACTGATCAAAGGATAATAAAAATACTTGAAATTCATTTCTTATTAAATTTCCAATAATCATTTACAGTAAAATCTCGTACTATTTTTATATAAGAAAACATTTTTAGCATTCAAGGCGTGTATTTTATTTGTCTTAATTTATTTGATAAAAATTAATACATTTTTATACAGACCGTATACAAAATATAATTTTATTTTGTGCATGTCTGTTACATTTTTTACTCTTATTGTATATTTCAAGTATTAAATTCAATCTGTTTAAATATTAAAAAGAAAAATTAACATAGAACTGTTATTAAAAAATGTATTAAATAATAATAATAATACCCTTGTTTAATATATCTTAATCGTGAGGAGAGACGTCTCACAAAAAAAGTAACTTTTTATCAATCACTTTTTGGCAAGTATAGAAAATAGGATGTTTTCAAAATACAAGACAAGATGTAATTCATTTCTATTTCTTATAAGTCTGTCAAAAATAAAATATTTGTACTTCATTTTTATTATTTTATGTTTTAATTTTATATTAATGATCATTTTTACTTATTAGTAAGTTGAGACAATCTGTATGATATGAAATGAATATAACATTTATTTCATACTAGATATTCATTAAATAATTTAAAGAGACAATCTGGCATTAAAAGTTGTAAGAGTTTTTTTTTACTAAATTAATTCAACTTAGTTACAATTCAATAGAAATAGCAAGATTGTAAAATGAACTCAAAAAATACTAAATTCTTGAAAAAAAATGAGAAAAATAGAAAAATTTGTCTTAAATTTTCAAATTTGTAGGAAAATGAAAAACTAGAGATGATTTTAACTCGTTAGAGTAAATTTTAATATTCTTGATAATCCTCAAAAATATACATTTTACAACTTTATTATTAGTACATATTCTTAGGATCTGATTTCAATATTAATCTGAAATCAATGAGAGGTAAAAAGAATTTAAATGGAGTTCTATTTGTAAAATTATTTGTATTAAATATTTGCAATTGAAGACAGAAATAATGTGTATTTTTAAACTAATTGACAGCTATGACTTTGATTTTTGCGAAGGTATTACAAAACTATTTTCCTTTGGATGCTTTTTCTATTTTTTGACGTAAATGTGACAATAAATTTATTCGCAACCTTCTGGTGAAATGAAAAATAAAATCTAGAATATTAAATTCTCTTTTTTCAATCAATTGATTTACAATAGGAGTTTGAAATGATTACTAAATTTATTAAGAAAAATATATTGTATTTGTATGATTTAGGAAACTTCGTAAAATAATTCCATTTAATCTCTCTCTCTCTCTCTCTATCGATTCCTCTTTGTATATATATATATAAAGACTATTTAAAAAATTGTAAAAGAATTTTCGAAAAGTAGCAAAAGTTTGAGTTTTTTCCTAGGAGTTACGGTTACAATTTATCTATTCTTTGTTAAATTCAAGCTGTACATTATATAAGATTGTACTTATATTTTACAACAAACTTAAAATCGTTAGATAAAATGTATTAAGAAATACTAGAACTTAAAAAACGTCCATAATCAAAGTTATATTTGTAAATTTTTTCAAAAATAATTCACTTATAACAAAATGAAATAGATAGTTATTAGATTTAAACTTATTCATTTCAGTCTCTTTACTTAAGGATTATTATATCCAAACAAGATGTCAGTCTGAATAATCAAAAGTGAAATCTTCTTCTTACCAATATGATTTAAAAGAATTTGATATTTTGTTCTACGATTAGGAAGTGATTTTGTTAAATTTTCAAACATTCCGGCAAATTTGTCCAATCTACCTATATATTTCTCTCTCTCTCTATATCTATATCTATATATATATATATATATATATATATACATAATTCCATACAATTATGGAATTATGTGTAGAATTGCATA
>CM068317.1:4555000-4595000 GCA_034766995.1 Acanthacorydalis orientalis | reverse complement strand
TTTGTGTTGGAAAATTTCTAATGTTTTCTTATTCGTACGAAACATAAATTATGTATAGAGACAAAGTATGTATATATAATGACTCATGAAGAATTTGCAAATTTTCAAGGGCGTATTGTTCAGTTAATTTTAAATTTCAGATGGGTGTAAAGGTGTAAAAGTCATATGAGCAATTATCTTGTTCAGACATTTCAAAAAGGTGTTTAATATTCTTGTGTCTTGCCAGCGATTATTTTTGGGGCAAAAATATTATATAAAAAAAAAGAAATAGTTTTATTGATAAAATGTTATTTAACTTCCTTATTAGTCTTTCAAAAATTAAGCAAAATGTGTTTTTTTTTAAAAAAAATTAGTCTTTTTATACATGAAAAAATATGTGTTGAGGAAAAAAGTTCTGTACAAATTCATTTAGTTTCAGAGGATTTTTCTACGTTCTATCATCGTCGTTAGATGAAAAAAGACATGTTTTTTGTTAACAAAAACATAGTGTTGTTTTAGGGGTTGCATGATAAATGGATGACACTATGTTTCTTATACTTTAACTTATTATTTAGTTAATTCAAAAAAAATCTCAATGTGTAATATATATTCACGATTAACTTACTACTAGAAAAAATCTTGAAGTAATGCATCTGAAAGTAATGCTATACAAACTAATATACAATAAGAAGAATATTTTTTTGATTTATAGATTTAACATTTTAATACATTGACAAAATCATTATCATTGTGCATAATTTTAAGGAACTGGTCGTCGAATATTTAAGATTGAAAAACAATAGGTAGTCTTTGTTTGTTCATTAGTTTTTTCTTAAAAATTAAAGCAAAAAAAAAACAATATAGATAAGTATTTAGTAATATTTACTTTGATTTATGTAATATAAAGTTTTAATTTAAATGAGTTTCATAGTTTCAATTTTTAATATCGTGGTTGTTTGTTTTAACATTTGAATCATTTTAACTGCTATTTAGACATCATCGTGTTCACTAGCGGTTTATGAGAATAGGTAAATTGCTTAGCCAATATATGTAGTGTTTTCAAATGTTTCGATTAGCACTTCAAAATCCTAAAACGAAGAGAAAATATTTTAATTTAGAACAGATTTATGATTGATTCAATTTGAAGACACCAAATTAATGTTTGCATCGTATATATATATATATATATATATATATATACTCACACGATCCATTTTCTGCATGATTATAATTGCTTTCATCTTTTTGGATCATTTGAGTGTGGGGTCTTCACTATTAGTTTCCGCACTTGTGCCATCTTCAAGTAGATATTACAGATTTTAGTAGCAGTTTTTAATATCTGCCTGAATTTGCAGAAACTAGTAGCGTAAAAGAGACACTTATATGATCCAAAACGGCAAAAACAATCAAAATAACGTACATATATATATATACATATATATATATATATATATATATATGAGTATTTTCTTTCTAAAACTTAACGTGATTTAGTATGAAATCACGTTATTGATCACGACGTGATTATCACGTCGTTTGAAAGGTTGAAAAACTTTTAATTTTAGTGATTTAAATTTCAAATCAACATTTAATAATAGATTTCAAGACAGAAGTATATATGGTAAATCATACTTTTTTCATAGTGATATATGTTTAAATACAAACAATTAAATTATAAGGATAAAAAAATATTAAAAATGTAATAAAAATACTTTTAAGATCATAGCAGAAATCTTAAAATGTGGTTAAATTCACTTTCACGAATTAATTCTTTTTTCCAATAAACAACACATTTATTTCTATTCAAAAGTATTTAGTAAATAATTATTGATCATTTTTTGATCGTTACTTATTATCATGTCGATGGTGATTCCATTATCTTTAAAGCACAAAGAGAAAAAAAATACATTTTTCTATACCTTAGCGCTTTGAAAATGATGAAATCGCAGTTAATGAATTCATTTGTGAAAATATCTTTTATATTTTCCCCCTCTTTTGTATTTCATCAATTTTTATATTTTTAATAAAGTTGTGTTTTATTACAAGTTAATTTATATATCATTTTAAAACAATTTCATTAAAAATGAGTTGTTTTAATTATAAATATTAGATCATTACGGATTTCTTTAAAAAATTCCTTTTGCTCAAAAAACAATCAAATAATAATATATTCAATTATACAAACACGTTTAATGTAAATGGCTCTTATAATACCTAGGAATTTATTTTCCATTCTTTTGAAAAATTGTATCTCGCATATTTGTTTTATTATCGTATTTGCTATAATTAAATATGTTTAGTCGATTATCTTGATTTATACCTCTTTTATTGATATATTCAGATTGTGTGATAATGTTTGATATATTGTTATACAATATAACTGATTCTGTATTGTTTACATTGATAAATATTTAATTTACATGTTAAATAACATTTTTCAAACACAGAAATTTATTATATACATTCATGTATATTTATTAAAACTTGAATATATTTTAATAGTTTTTAATGTAGCTGGGAAATAAATTAAAACTATATAATTTAAGGCCTATGTATATATATATATATATATATATATATATATATATATGTGTGTGTGTGTATATATATATATATATATATATATATATATATATATAGATCTGAAAAGTGCGAAGGCTTAAATGATGTCATAATGTACTAAAAAAAATAGTTACACTGACAATAACGACCAATCAAGTCTTTGTAAACGAGAAAATTATTCAATTATTGTATGATTTGATCGAAAATCTGAATATAAATGAAAATATAAAACGAAGTGAACGTACACGATAATAGATATCAATTAATGCTTTGTCATAACAAACTCTACAGTAAATTTGCAATAATTTCTCGGTTAATAGAAAACGGCTTCATGTTATATTTTACTCGTTCTTGACTCAGTACACATTATATGTAAAATACACTCTTTAGAATATTCACTGATTGTTTTAAATTCGTTAGTGCGTTTATTTATTTCATATTTATGCATGGTATTTATTACTGGTATAAATATTAAATGTAAAATTTTTAATTATTATAATCGATTTCTGTTTTGATTCTTATTTACATCTTTTTATTTTATAGCTACATGATAAAGAAATAGTCCCAAGATAGGATTCGTTCAGATAATAAATTATAACAAACACGTTTTATTACTTGGGTATAGCTTAATTTAAAATTTTATTATTTTCTTTTCATCATATATTTGTATTAAAGTATTCGAAAATTATAGATGAAGATTAAAATATATTTTGATTGTCACTACCTTAGAATAATATTCGAATATGTATGTGTATATATATATATATATATATATATGTAAGGACTTTATTATGTATGAAATATACAATAATTATTTTATTTTTCAATTTACCAAAAGCGTAAAATAGAAAAAAAACTACACATGTCAGTTAAAAATGTGACTATAAATCATTCTAACAACTATGAATATATCATTCTGAAATTTAATGATAATAGATTTTTTACTAAAATTACTGTTTTTTCTAGACTCGTGTCCTACTCATATAAATTTAAAATTAGGATTCATAGAATGAAACAATGTAAATTATTAGATTTTGATATAAAGTAGTGTAAATGGACTGAGGATATATTGTTGTTTTGAAAACTATTAGAGTAATTTGGAACAGTAGAACAATATTGGATTATATAGAGTATTAGAATAATATAAAGTAGTATAGATAATGAAAAAAGAAAAATTTAAAGGAGAAATTTACAATAATTCTGTTCAACTGATTGAGCGGTCAGGTGTTCTCAGAAAGAATATAGGCTGAACGATGATGAATATAGAAAGACTCGGATAGAGTACTTGCTATTTTTTTATGATAAACGTAAAGAATATTGGTCGAGAAATTGTTTTTTTAAATATATTATCTTTGTGATATTCGTGTAATATTTTGCATTTTTTTTTTTGTTATAACTGAAGATGCGAAAAAAGTTGAATATATGATATATACAACAAATTATCAATTATATAAATATAAATAATGTGTAACACAATTTATAATTCCCAGTATTCAGACAAAACTGTAATCCCATTTCTGATCATACAAGTAAGAACAAAGAACCCTCTGTCAGGTAAATACAGTTTAAAAATAGTTAAATTATTAATAAAATAGAAATTGCATCAAAATCTAACATCTTTTATTTACTATTTCTTAAGTCATAATTAAATTAAAAATTAAATAGTAATTAAAGATAAATATAGAAAAAAACGAAGAAGTAAGAAGCACAGCATATAAATTTGCAGATTATTAAGAAAAGTAAAAAAAAAATAATTAAAATATTAAATTCTTCAATCATTTCAAATTGCTTGTAGTTTGAAATCAATCTTCTAAGGCACAAAATATTTTTGTTATATGACTATTGAATAATCTTTTCAAATCTGAAAATTGGTAAGAATAAATTTGTACAATTGAATGTTACTTTTAAAAAATATAATTTTATTTATGAAAATAATCCATTTATAATCAGGTTAAGTAAATGTAAAGAATAATTTTGAATAGAAAAATTGCTTTATTTTTAAGTCTTGTCATAATAATTTAAATTCGCTATTTTGTCTGTGAATGAAATAATATTTATGTGTACATATATATATATATATATAACGAATAAAGCATTTAGTACACCGTAATGTATTAAGTCTTTTTCTAATTCGTTAAATATAGACATTTAATTACATTCATAAATGTCAAACCGGATTATATAAAATGTTACATTTTAACACCTATTATTGTCATTATCTCTTAATCATTGACATGAAAACTAACAATTTACTGACTATATTATTTGACGTATATAATATAAAATAATTTATACGTTTAATAAAGCAGGTCGCCAACAAATAAATACACGAAATAAGAACAAACATTATCGTTCATATGTTTTAGTTCTTTTACAAAAATACAACTATTCGTCCAAATGTTCATTTTTCAAGGTAATTCCGTTTGATTAGATCTGTGTAAATGATACGATTACCTATTAATATACTTCTAATAATTCTGTCCGTTTCTAACACTCCAGGTATAAACACACACACACACATGCTGACTAACAAATGTTAAAATGAATATATATATATATATATATAAACACCTTTAGAGTATTTTGCAACACCTGTCTTAGAAATTTTAAATTCACCGGTTTCTAAATTATAAATATTAACTAAATGAGAGATTTTCTGTGAATCCACTTATTGATAGATTTTATCTTTTCCGGTAGAAATATATATATATATATATATATATATATATATATATATATATATATATATATGTGTGTGTGTGAATATAAATTAATTATTTGTATATAATTGTTATTAACATATATTTTTGTAATTAAATTTATACAACTAAAATTTTCTTAAAGTAAAAAGTATTTAAATTACTGAAATAACTTTTATTATAATGGCTTATTTCCTAGATGCACATATTTCTTTAGTCATGATAAAAATTTTAAATATTATTTATGTTATAAGACAAGCCAATCTCAATTCTAGGTATCAGTTGTACATATTATTTTATTAAATGAATTGTTTGTTATTAATATTTCCCTCCCCCTTCACTTATCTATCTATCTATCTATCTATCTATCTCTATATATATATACATATATATATATATATATATAGAGAGAGAGAGAGAGAGAGAGACAGAAAGGGATTGTGAGTATTTATTATTATACATGTTTTATTTCAAAAATATTGTTTTCGAATACTTGTTTCTCAGCTATATACAGGTTACTATCTTCCAATAATGACAAAATGTTTATGGTAAATCAAATCTGGTAATACAGGTATTTCTGAAAACAAAAACTATTATCAACTTTGAATTTTTTGCATTAGTTTTTTGCTGAAAGCTAAACTAGAACAAGAGAATAATTTTTTTTAACAAATGATTTGTTTTTCACTTCATAAACCACATCAGAACTTTTCAATCAAAAATATTCAATAAATTACTATTGATTATTTCTGATTGTCCTTTATTCGTATTTAGACCTCATCACCTTCTTCAAAGCGCTTATCTACAAGAAAATATGTACCTTGAGAGAATAATATCGTATATAAAATTGTTATTAATAATTTATACTTTACAATTGTTATTAATAATTTATTAGCTTACAATTTCAATCTCTGTGGAAAATGTATTTTATAATATTTTTACAAATACTTTTTCGCTCTCCCATAAAACATTTTTTTTTCTAATCATAAATTTTCATTAATGCGTCATTTTTCATCTTTGGTTATATGCTTTTTTATAATAATATCATTATCTTTAAAGTGATAAGGTATATAAGAATGATTTTCTGTACCTAAACATTCTGTGGATTTGGCAATAAAATATATATAAGCAATAATATATATATATATATATATATATATATATATATATATATATATATATATACAATAAAAAATAATAATGATAATATATATATATATATATATATATATATATATATATATATACAATATAATGGTATTGTCAGTAATATATATATATATATATATATATATATATATATGTTTTGATCAAAAATGATCAATAACTAATTAGTAAACATTTTGTATCAGATATATTTTTTTATGTCTGTGAGGGAGTGAAATATTCATTTATAAAAATGAATTTGGATACAATGCCAGAAAGTAATAACATTGTGTTTATAATTTTTGTCATTAAATTCATAAATACAATCATTTTTAAATTAAATTTTATTTTAATTATACATCACGTTACATTTAATTCAAATGAAAATTATTGTTTCGGATTTAATAACTACCAGATATTATTTTTTTAAATATATAATTAATTCTTTCAAAAATATTCTTTTCCCTGTAACTGTTTCATTACTTATGCAGAATTGAATATTATCTTCTACGAAGCAAAATATTCTATATTACATTTTGATAAATACATCTTTGCTTAATTCAGTTATAGACAACATACTAAATAGAATTGAGTAAAAATATCTAATACTGGTGAACATTTAAACTAATAAAAGTTTTACATATCAAAATACCAGTTTTGTAAAGAACGATACGTTATAATAATATGTAAATTTACTGTTAAAAAATGAAAATAATTCACAACAAATATCACATTATGTTTAAGTCAATAAATTTCAAGGTTTTCATACCTGTCTTTTAAAATTAATTTGATTACTGTTTCATATCCAATTTTGTTTACGCTGAGAAATATTAGCATCTTTTCTTCATTAATATTTTACAGATTTCTATAATATTAGAATTATTACTATTATTTTATAAACAAAATATGAAAACAAAAATTTATTGAATGAATTAAAAAAAATATCTCAACTTTTTCAATCTTATAGGGTATTTTATATTAAATATTAGTAATTTAGTATTTTTTCATTTATAAAAATAGTACATATACATATATATATATATATATATATATATATATATAAATATATATATATATATATACATATATATATTTGTTAGTTTAGTGGGTCTCTAAAAAAGAATAAAAGAATACAACACCAGTTCATAAAAATAATTACCTTTAAATTTTATCCGTGTTTTAAATTAAAATAACATTATTGATATAAAATAATATTTTTTTTTACTAAGAACAGTCTTTTTCACTATCTTTTAAAAGTGTTTCGTCTTTAAGACAAATTTTGTCAAATTCTTCGCAATACTATTTTTTTAAATATTGTCGGACCATTAAAATATTTTTAGACAGCAGATATTATCAGACAAAAATTTATTTTATTCATCCGTCCATTGAGACTATTCATTAAACTGAAAATTATTTTCATATTTGCATTGTGTGTCCGAATCAAAAAATATAATAATAAAATTTTAGAAATTCACAAAAGAAAACCCATTTATTTATTGTAATATTGTTTTTTTTAAAAAAAAAAGAAATAATTGTTATTAAATATAATTTTTTCAAAAATTCATTCACACACACACACACATATATATATATATATATATATAAATATATATATATATATATATATATATGCGTTGATTAAAAAGTAGAGAAATATTAATGTCAGTGTTAACATTTTTTTTCAGTCAAATATACTGTCTTTTTTGATTTCACTAGAGACAAAAAAGAGTAAAAAAACAAAAAAGTAGAAAGTAAAAAGTTTGTCAGAAAGAGGACTTGAGAGTAGGGATAATTATCTGTATACAGGTTAACAAAATTATTCAGTACAGTACTAAATGGGTTCTTTGAAGAACAAAAGATATTTTTCTAGACAGTAAATTGTTAAAAAATATGTTAAATGTGCTATAAAGCAGAATAGTTTATAATATTTATAATAATGTTAATATAGAATTTTTCATTTTCAATTTAAAACATAGAAAAGACAATTAAAATAAACATATTCCCAGCAATTAATTGTTCTTAATATATTTATTTTAATATCAATTGTGATTATAGCTGTTTAGTAATTTAAAAAAAAAACATATAAAATACAGTTCAAACAATAGAATTGTTAGAAGTGCGACAACTATTCACATGTCATTATTTATTTAAAAATTACAAGATGTCTAAATGTTTTACAGTTTACTCAATAGAGTGGTTCTGAGAAAAAAAATGTTTTTCTTCAGAATCACTACAATGAATAAACAATACTTGTTACAAAACTATAATACAAATATAAAAATTGAACATCAGCGTTCAACTGTTTCAAACCGAGAATTCAAGTTTCGACTGGTGACACTTGAGTAACTGATGAAAAACATTCTTTTATTTAATGTAATAAGTGAGAAATATGTTTCGAATTATAATAGTTTTCAAGGTATTCGGTTCAGTTTTTTTATAATAGTAGTATATAAAATCAATGATTGGTAGAAAAACAACTGTTTCCACGAACTTAACCCCAAATAGTACAACACTTCTAATTTCTTGGTAAGAACATATTTATTTTTTTAACACAATACATCATTGTTATTATGTCAATTTTTATCTCTAACGCAAAATTATCTCATATGTAGATTTGTATTATTTCTAAAACTTTAGTTCAACATACAGATTTTACCTTAGATTACAAATGTTTGTAAGACATGTAATTGTTTGAGAATTTCCGCTGAATTTATTTATGTACATATATATATATATATATATGCATGCGTGTGTGTATGGTGTCAAATCTTTAGAAATTATAACTGCAGACAACTATTATTATCAATTTAAGATTAGTTAACAAGATAGCTCTTCATACAAGTTAATATTTTAAAGTTGTTAAACATTTTAAAGAATTTTTTAATGATCTACTCTTTGATATATATATATATATATATACATATATGTAAATATATATATATATATATATACATATATGTAAATATATATATATATATATATATATATACATATGTGTAAATAATAAAATATTATATGAAAAAATATGATCAATTTATTATTTGAATCTGTTTCTAGCTACTAATACGTATTTTAAAATAAAGAGTAATTTTTTAAATTATCAAATAGATTTCGACTATTATAATTTTTAAACAATGATTGCTAATTTCAGTAATATTTTACTTATCAAAAGTGTACGGATTAAAATAGATAATGATTTGAAAACATGGATACAAAAAGGAAATAAAATTGAACAATGTCCATGATATGCCAATTGTTAATTTAATTAATTTATAAAGAACTTTTTATATTTATTCTAGTAAATATATATATATATATATATATAGTAAATATATATAACTTTTCTTTTAATATACAGTTCAGTTTTCAAAATAATGGTTTCTATTCACCCATTGAAAACAATAATTGTTTTTTTGTTAATGATGCATATTATGTATATTGTGGAGCTTGACAGCAAATATTTACGTTACTAATGTGGTATCTATATAATTAATATCTAATTTATACCCAGATCTATATATTTATACTTATGAAGACCTATATATTTATAACTAAGTAGAACTTAGTACGTTAATTTTTCTTATTTTACAAGTATTTATCTAATTATAATTAGTACTTTATTTACTAAAAAATATTGTAAAATTTCTAAATATTTATATGCGATTGCTGAAATATTCATTAACTATATCTTATTATTTGTCTTAACATTCCTAATTATACACAATTATCGCATGCTTTTTAAATAAACAGTTATTTATTTTGTAATCAAAAAATACTATGGTGAATTTTAATTATTGATTAATAAATTTAATATTAATTTATAAATCAAAATTAACTATTATAAAATAGCTAATCAGAAAAAAGACAAATTAAAAATAGGATCTTAATATGTGTATATCAACGATGTAGCTAATGTCAACTGTAATTTTTAAATAAATTGAAATGTTTAGAATTGCGAAAAAAATCATTTTTGTGAAAAATTCATTCTTTTTGTTTGAAATAAAAATTATGATTCACTTTTATTGTTTTTTAAAATAAACAAATATATTTGTGTGTATTCATAAATTCATTTGTATATATATATATATATATATATATATATATATATATATATATATATATATATATATATATATATATATATATACATATATATATATAGGCTGATCCAAATTAGGCTTCCAAATGAAAGTATTAAAAAAAAGCAAAAATTAAGAAAAATATTTTATCCTACATTTAGTAACTAAGTTCAATTGTATTATAGTATTGAATTGAACTTAAATAGTAAATAAAAAATGACATGACTTTTGTTAACCCCGGTACCCTTTTTAATACTTCCTTGTGAAAGCATAACTTGAGTCATATATTTATATATATATATATATATATATATATATATATATATATATGAATATATATATATATATATATATATATATATATAATGCAAATATACACGTTAAGAAATGTAGTTTGTTATTAATTAATAAAACATCATCATTATTTCTAAAAATATATTTTATAAAAAAAACTTGAAACATGATAATTACCAATTCGCGTATTTTCAAAAACATCAATTTGTAAACTTTAAAAGAACCGATTATTAAAAATAAAAAAAATATGTTTAATAGATGTATTCTAATTTCTTATCGAGTAAAAATCTACCGTGTAAGTCGACAAATTTTTAATAATAAATTTGTTGATTTTCGTTTTTGTTAAATAAATGTTTCATGTTTTCATGTAATGAAAGTTCAGTTTTCATTAGGTAAAATATTCTGTATATCACCTATGATACGAACAGTGAACAAGCTAAAATTTCAAAGATATTAAGTATTGATTTTAAAGTATTTAATATTTATTGTTTCGAAATTAAATATCGTCTTTGTTTCTTTTCAATAAAATCAAATTGTGTATTAAAATACAGTTGTAATATGACTAAAAAAGTAACATTTTTTGACTCAGTTTACATTTAAAAATCTATACAATATTATTGATTGCTATTTGAGGTTGTGGCATTAAATATTTAATGAGTATACAGTGTTTGTTTTATTAAGAACTCAACTGATTAGAAATTATTACATAAAATAGACATAATCTAACCAAGAATATATTTCTAATCGATTTTTCTTCTAATTAATAGAAAAATGAGCTTGTACTTCTTTTATGCCCTTTCAATAAATGGATTAAATACAGAGTAAGTCTAATTGAAGATGTCACTATGAAATGTTCTTATAGTAAAATTAAATATTATTTACAACTAAATTAAATCAAATTACCAACTAAATAGTGATATAGAATCGTACAACATTTTTTAATTATCACTCGTCTTCATTTCATGTTATGATATGTTAAATACTTCATTTATTTACTTGAATATGAGTATATTTCAGAGTAAAATTGATATTCTCTTTAAATTTTCATAATAGTTATCTAACAACTATCGGATTGATATGTAAATTTAAATCCTTGTCTTTTTTTTAAAAAAAAACTTTATATGAGAAAAAGAATCTTATTATAAAATATAAACTATAATATAACATTGGAAGTATTGAATAGTCTCAAATTCTTTTTGTTATTTAATAAAATATATCAATATCAAAAACTATTTTATTCGCGTACGATAAAAGATATCAACAAACTAATATGAATTTTCTTTACTGTTTTATTTCTTTACTGCTCTTATAAAATAATAAAAAAATATTTTTTCTACCATCATCGATGTTGAGGATAAATAGAAATACATGAAGAGCATTAAAATAAAAATGAAGTAGTAAGATCAATTTTTATGAATCGACTTTCCTTTCAATTGAGTGTTGCTGTGTTGTATCTCTTTTCTGATTACAGAATGAAAAAATACAGATATCATGTTATAGTATGGTTATGATATTTTATCAGCAACTGAAAAAAAACATTCTATTTAGTCATTTGAGTTTGGTCTATGTAATAAATCTAATTACATATATTACGTGTAAAAATAATTCGGTGATTTTACATTGAATCAATGATAACTTTTAAATTAAAATATTTTGTATTAATTTTAAGGATTTCATGTGCTCACTTTAACATTTAAAAACACTATATATCTTGGTCAAGCACTCGGCATAACACACAAAACGGTAGTGAACATGATGGGGTCTGACAAGCAACATATTCGGCACTGCATATATTTCGCATTCCAGTCAAAAAAAATTCTGCTATAGCCATAGTAGTAATTTGTTCAGCTTTGAGAGTAGATATTGTGATGCATAAAATATGCTGAAAATAATAATAAAACAGTGGAATAGGTCCGAAAATTTATTACAACTTCATCGACTTAAAGCCCCCATATTTTTTTCGACAATGTATTTGTCAGTTACCTGATAGGAGTAAAGATATAAAAAATAATGAAAGATATTTTGAGGATTTTAATGTATTCCACTTTTTAGTAAACATTCATTTTCTATACAAAAGGCACTAAATTATTTTATATATCTGAAAATTATATATATATATATATATATATATAAATAAATAAAAGAAAATATTTTAATCGACCATAGTATTTTTTGTAAAAAGTTTGTCTAACATTTATTTTTATTTTTGGTCGAAATTCTATATGAAAACAAATTTAATTTTTTACTAATAAATTTTCTTTAAACCACTTGAAATTCAAAACTTTGAAAATGTATGAGAAGTTTGTTTATAAAACTGTAAATACATAATTTTCAGTGTAAAACCTAGTTGTTTAACTGTACAAGAACATTTCTGTAACACATGCTAATATCTTTTATTATTCTTCATAAAATATTATATTTTACTCTATGAATATGTTCTGGTTTTCATCTTTAAAATAATTACACTCTATAATAGATTCGTACCTTATATTATTCATACAAAATTTCAAACAAATTATCTTTATTTAATAATAGGTTAGCAAAAATTAGCATTTGTACAAGTTTAAATATATTTTAATTAATAGCTTTAAATAAACATTTCTCTTTAATGTGTAAAATACAATTATAATTTATTTTCTTTGAAAATAAGTAAATAATATATACTATATATATATATACTATATATATATATATATATATATACACACACATACATATATATATATATATATATATATATGTAAATTATTAAGATATAAGAGAATGGAAACTGATTTAACTTCTCTGTCCTAGAGGTAATTCCGTCGGCTTACAAATTTATTGAACGTATGATATACATACACATTACAAATAAATGCACGTTCTCCTTTAATTTCTTCACGGTTTTGAAATCTATTTAATACAGAACGTTTTTTAATATATAATTTTTTTTCGTTTTATTCAGAAAAAATGTTTAACATTTAACTAAAACTATGTTTAAGAAAGGGAACCACTTTCGCTAACTGTTCTTTTGTATTCTTGGTATTGAAACTATTTTACAATAGTAAAGACTTTTTTATTTTAATTTCGTATACATAAAAACACATTCGTACACCTACATATATATATATATATATGTATATATTTATTTTAACAATTTAAAAATCTGTCTATTTCTAAATAAATATTCTTTTTTATAATTTCTTAAAATGTATAATATTTTTTTATTCTAATCTCTAAGATTTAAATGTTAATTTCTTTTATCCCTGCCCACTTCTCCCTCATCCGCCCTCTCTCTATATATATACATATATATATATATATATATATATATATATATATATATTAATACTATTTGTGGAAATAATTATCTTCACTATAATTTTTTCATTATTAAATTTGAATAAAAACTGTGAAATATTCCATTTTATTATTTATATCAGAATAATAATAGAAAAAAATAATTATAAAAAATTAGTTATAATGAAAATAAACTTTCAGGTACTTAGTTCTCCCTCTCTATCTCTTTCTCTCTCTCTCTCTCTCTCTCTCTATATATATATATATATATATATATATATATATATATATATATAGATATATGTTGAAAGAAAGAAAGAAAAATTATATAAAAAAATACTATTAAAGAAAAATACGAAATTGTTATTGATAAGTGTTCTAAATCAATGTAAATTATTAGAAAAATAACATTTATTAATAAAAAGCGCATAACTTGCTATTGAAAATTTTATCTAAGACGTAGAAACCTTATCTAACTACATTTATTTTTTATGATTTTATCATTTGCTCGGTTCTTTAAAAGAAACCATGCGTAGAATATGTTTTCCTGGTAATAACTAAGTGAGAAAGTGTGTTCAAAACTTTATTTCCGCGGCAAAACAAGAAAAAAATACACAGTGTTTTGTTTTTTCTTATCTTTAGTATTTTATTTTACATATTTCATTATTTACACACATAAGTTTCAAAATGATTTTTCATTCAGCGCATAAAAGAATATTGTTTCAATCGAAAATATCCAATAGTTGATCACTTTAATTGTAATTTTATATGAATTTCAATAGTGATACTATCTTACTTAAAAACATCAATTTATTTATAAAAATAAAATGTAAAATGAAAATCTTAAATAAGCCTTAATGCTCTGAGAATGATAGCATCGAAATAGAAATGCCCATAGCCCACAATCGATCAAAAGTGATCAATAATGAGTGAATAATTTTATCAAAAATTATATTTATAGTTTGAGTGTGAGAAAATTCTTATGTTTATAAATAATATTAAAAGCAAATTTGGCATTCAAAATTAGATTAAGGAATATTATTTTAGTCGAAGAGACAATTTCTTATAGGATAATATATCCATGCCATCATAGACTATTATTCGCAAATATGACTTCATAGGGATTGAACACACATATTACTGTATTCAGATTTAAGACTCTTTTATTTTCATATCGAAAACTGATGTTAAAGGGAGAAGATTCTCCATAAAGAAGAAGAAATACAGTAATTTTTTTTATCATTACAAAATATGTATAGTTATTAGAAACTTTTATTATGGTTTGCAATAGGGTGAAATTATTTAGAAAAATAAAAATATTTCTTATCTTTTCTTACATACCATGTCGGCAATTTTTAAACAGCATTACATAATAGTTTACATACTTGAACAAATAATTACCGATGAATATCACATTATTAGGTGTAAAAATTAATCATTTACCTTTTATTTGAATCAATCATAATTCTGTTTTAAATTAATAAAATATTTTCTGTTAATTTTAAGATTTTGAATTTAGATATAACTAAATTCATTGTTAGAAATGAATTCTATTTTCACTAAACACAAATCGCAAAAAAATTCTAATCAAAAATATTCTTTAATTTTTTTTTATCTTTTCCTTTATATCACTGTTATCTTTTTTTCTACCGTTACCGATTTAGTCTAAACAAACATCTTCAGGTTGATATTGATAATCAATGTATTAGCTGTAAAAATTAATTCGGTGCTATTAAATTAAATCAATTATAACTAGTTTAAATTAAAATATTTTCTCGTCGTTTTAGGATTTTGAAATGTTAATTTTTAAAAACACTAATATATTGCTCAAGTAGTTCGCACAACCTCATAAAACAGTAATGAACACAATGGCGTCCGAAAAGCAACATATTAGGCACTACATGTTTTTCGTATTTCAATTGAAAAAAATGCTACCAAAGCCACGGGAATATTTTTTTTAGCTTTGGGGGAGATGTTGCGAGGCAAAAAACATGAAAAAAATACTAAAAAAGTCAAAGAGGGCCAACAATATATTGATGAAATTCATCGACATAAATCCGCCAACTTTTTTTGACAAGAAATTCGTCAGTTACCTGACAAATGAAGCAGAGTTATAAAAATAATGGGGGGGGGATATTGTGAGTGTTGAAATGTATTCCCTTTTTCTGTAAATATACATTCATTTTTCATAAATTAATTTATACGCCTAATAACTGAAAATCTACTTAAAAAAGTATGATTAAATTTTAAAATTTAATTAAATAATTAAAACAAATACTTTAAAACTACGAAAAATAATGCGTTCAAAAAGAAAAAAATGTGTGTGTAATTGTAAACTGATTACGTTACAAACAATGTTGATTCAAATTGTTTACAAATTATTATTAGAAACAGTGGAAAAAAAGAAAATAAAATCTATTCTAGTACAATTACGTACGTGTACACAAAATGAAAACAATAAGTAAATAAAATAACATTTTATTATATTACTTGCAATCAAAATCATAATTTATTACATAATTTATTATATGTATTAAAATATGATTAATAATAAAACAAACGATTTTTTTTAATAAATAATGTAATTTATTATTTGTACTTTATTATTAGTACATGGAACTAATTAGGATTTATTATTATGATTTTTTGGATTAATTTACAACAATGAAGGTCTTTTGAAAATATTTTTTTTAATTAACACACACACACATATATATATATATATATATATATATATATATATAATTTGTATAATTAAAATATTTTCATAAAAGTGATAGTTTATTGTTTAGAGATGAGTTTACAACAAAAGCCTATGAGTTAAATTTTGATTTAGACGAACATACTCTTTATGGATAATTAATTTTATAATGTTTTCTTTGAAATAAATTAATTTAAATAACAAGAAAATTAATATTTTAACATTTATTATGTGACAGTTTTCGCAGTTAATATATTGTTTCATTGAAAAGATGAAGTGTAAATAATATTACTAAAAACTGAAATTATTAACTTGTTGATACATAATAATTTTACTTAAAATATTGTATCTAAACAATTAAATTTCAGTGTTAATTCTGTTAAATTAGTTTACTTATTTTTATAAGTAATAATTTGATGGATCTTAAATATTAATTATTGAATATAATACATTTTCTATGGTTTAGAGAGAATAGAAAAAAATATATTAGGCTTAAATAAAACTTTTCAATATACATTTTACAAATTATTTGTATAAGATTTGAGATTGTGATTTTTTCTAGTATAAATTTTATAGTTTGTTTTGTAAAAATGTGATGTTAAGAAATGAATATTCTTTTGTTATGAAGTCAAACCTTAAAACTATTTCTATGTAAAGACATAGGTTTAATATAATCAGAGTATACTCTTCAGTAATTCTAAAATATAAAAATTAACAATTTGAGTCAATAATTTGATATATTATTTATACAAATTAATTCGGATCGTTTTTTATACAAAATTAATGTTTAGGGAAAAGTGGAAGATATTTTAATCCTCAAAATATCCCCCATTATTTTATATAACTTTGCTCAATCTGTCGGGTAACTGACGAATTCCTTGTCGAAAAAAGATGGCGACTTGTCAGAGTCGAAGAAGTCATAAAACATTTTTGGACCTCTTTCATTGTTTTGGAATATTTGAATGTATTATGCGTTTCAGCATCTTCTTTCAAAAGATAAACAAATGATTCCTGCAGCTTTGGCAGCATTTTTTCAACTGGTTCAATGTCAACTTGTCTAGAAAATCTCTTCTATTATTAAAAAATTATCGATTAATATTAAAAAAATAAACATAATAACGAGTAAAGAAATAATTATTCCGGTGATCTCTTTGTCTTTATAAATCACACGACTTTTTATCTTCTAAGAATAATTTCAACACTTGTGGTATCTTTAGATAGTATCAGATAATTCCAGCTAGTTATATACAGCCTCATTAAGTTAGCATACGTGCCGAAAATAGTCTAAGAAGATATAAATTTATATGATTAATAAGGATTAAAATCACTAAGAGACTATAATAACAGGATCATATATGAAAACGCAAATAAATAAAACATTAAATTTACATTTAATTTTTTTTCATATCTATGCATCCCGTTGTATTGTCTAGTTTTAATACTAATAAATAATTTGAGTCTATCTGCCACAACTAGTTCTGATTCTAAAGTCATTTAAAAGTAGCTTATAGATAGTGGATTAGCTACAAGGTGCATAAAGATGGCTCAAGAGTCGAAACTAGTTCTAAAAAATAAAGACTCAACTGATTCACCAAGATCAAAACAAGTAAGGCAATAAAGTCAAGTACTTTCAATTATATGAACATTTATTTAATGGCTCATAGTTTTTCTATGTTATCAGAATACATGTATAATTGATTTATAATCTCTTAACCAACATGAAAACATATTTTTAATGGCAATTATAATTACACTACTTTAATTCAAAATAATTTATTGAAAAAAATACTTCTAATAATATATATATATATATATACATGTATATTGTAATTGCTAAAATTCTTAATATTCCATAAATAAAATCTCCTATTGTTTATTAAACCTTGTAATCATTAAACAAAGTATATTTTTTAAGAAATAAAAAATACATTACAGCCTTGACTGAAAATCGATTATTTTTTATCGGTTTTGAATAGAAATTTAAAAGAATCTTTTTAAAAAATAGTTTCATGACCGTCGATATTAAAACGAACAAGAACGTAAAAAATGATCCATATCGATTATTTTTATGTTCCTCGTCTAAATAATGCACCAACAACAAGCGTGCAGATGTATACAAATTCAAATATTTTTAAACGGTTTTGTTACGGATTTCAATTTACATTGGTTTCATTTTCAATTGACCACAAAAAATTATCGAATCCAATTAAAAATAAACGAATGTATCGAATTCTTTTTTGGTATCGACATGAATATTAAATATTATTTTTGCTGATTCACATTTATATACATACAAACAATAAACTCACATATATATATATATATATATATATATATATATATATATATATATATATATATATATATATATATATATATATATATATATATATATATATAAACAGATCAATGCATGCAATACATATTTAGACATTTTTTTATTTTAAACCTTGCGGTTATTTGCTATTGTGTATACAAACAAATTTTTCTCTCTCTCTCTCTCTCTCTGTATATATATATAGAATTAACTTTTAATATCATGTGAAATATTAATGTTTAAATACAATTATTCTTGTTTTTAATCTAAAAATTACAAATCAATTTATTATTCGCAATTATAAACAAATTAAAATGCTTATCAAATATTTTGAGGTCATTTTTATTAAAAGAAGTCCATAAAGAATATTTTGAGTGAACCAGTATTTTTTTAAATTTTAAGTCGGATAAATAAAAAATTTGATTACTGAAATGTAAACAAAGAAAATATATATTATATATAATTTAATGGAAAAAAGTAATGATCTACTCATATTAATTAACAATAATTTTGTATATTATTGAAATTAAAAATAGAAGAAAAAATTAAATATGATTATCACTAAAATGTTTCATTTCATTTAAGAAAATTGACTACTTCGCAATCACACAGATAACAAAATGAGCAATCAGCGTATGAAATCAAATAACTGTATGTGAATCAAACAATGCATATTCAATTATAATTTAAAGAAGAATTCTTAGAAACTAACAATAAATTTACCATCTCAGATGTGGCTCAACAGCAAATAATGAGTTAAAATTATTTAATTAATGATAATGATTCGAGAATGACATAAATCATCCTCTTTCAAAAGAAAAATAATGGTACAATACACACAAACTATGTAATGTGAACTGAAGTAGACTAAAGTATGTTGGTCTTGATAAAATAGTTTCGGTAAAATCGATGGAAGTTTGTAGAAGAACAGTAAACATAATTATGGAAATTTACTGTGCTGTTCTGTTGATATGTTAAACATTTAACGCGACATACACAGAAACGCGCATGGAATACACGCAATTAATACATACAGAAGTATTAGAGTACAGATATTACTGAAAAAATGAATTATATTTTCATAGATAAATTTTTTTCTCCTTCACAGAACTTAAAACACATGTTTTACTGATCAAAAATGTTCAGTAATTATCGATCATTTTGATTGCCTGTTGTGTGTTTTTAAATGACTATAATTTCATTCTCACAGCACTAATACAAAAAAAATTCATTTGGAAGAGTGCATTTAGTCAATGTCTAAAATTATATTGGGAGAAGAATTAGAATTAATAAAAAATGATTCCTGTAATTCAGATCTTAAAAATAGGGTTGAGGATTTTTTTGATTTCGCACACCATAAAATTAAAAAAAAGATGGATGACATGTTAAGTTAAAATAAAAATATTGCACAATTTTGTCATTTTGACATCATGTTTGAGACATTGTGATTACTGTATGAAAATACATTACACATTTATTCAGGTAATGAAATTACCAAAAGTAATCCAAATATATCTTTAATTTGAAAAAAGAATTAATTGGAATTAAAATATATCACAATTTAGAATCAGTAAGAACTTCATTGTAGTACAGCTGCTTTATATCGGATTTGTGTTCTGTTATTTACAATAATATTCAAGAACAGCTGTTATCGTTCGTCAATTAATTTTTTAAGTTATTAATAGTAGTATTATTCCTGAACAATATATCCCAAAGTACATAAAGACTTGATACAGTTTCGATATTGTCTGAAAACAATTTCTATACTGAGAATAAATATTTAATATGTTTTCAGACAGTATTGAAACTGAAATAATAATTGTTATCTCTCTGATTTGGTTGATGCGTTTTCCTGGTGGTCTTCGTTCTTTTGCATTACTGGAGTTTCTGTTATCCAAAACTTGTTTCGGCACGACTACCATCTTCAAATACTTTCACACACTTTTCTATTACTATCTAAAATCTATTTAAAAATATCGTGCCTGTTTAAACTAGTAGTAGAGATAGAAAATCAAGTGATCCAAAAAGGCAAAGATCATGAGAATAAAGTATTGAAATTGTAGCCAGCCTGCAAATATACAATGTTTGTATTGTAGTTTAATCTTCATATCTGACTTATAAACTTCATTATAGAAGGTGATTCGTAATTGAAAAATGGATCAAATCACAAATACCAACTTTTGTTAAACAATCAAAACTCACCGAAATTGTGTTTCATTCTTTATGAACTTCATATCTGGTATTTGTTATTCTGACACCATTAATCTATTACGATTTTTTTAATTCAATTCTTACATCTATAAACCTTTGTCTTCACATTGAATTATACTGGTAATGTATTCCAAAATCCTTATAAATTATCCATTCAAATATAAAAATATTTAAAGTTTTCAAATCTATATTTTTAGGCAATTTTGTATTCACTCCAAATTATGAAAATCTTAAAATTGCTTAATAATTGTTTTAACGATTTCATAAAATTTACAATATCTGGCTTTTCATAAATCCTAAATCAGTAAATTTGTGATTTTCAGTATACTTTTATGTTAAGAAAAAATTTAAAACTACGAACTCTTACATAAGAATTATTTTTTTTCCTGAAATGTTCAGTTAATTTTCAAATAGTGAAATATGAAATTTAAACAAATCTGTATATTTAATAAACTTTGCATTTTTTCAATTTGTCATAAATGTACAAATTTTAACAAAAAAAACATTTAATAAACGATTCAGTACAATCACAAAAGTCTGTAACATTTTAAAACATCTCAGTTTTTATCTTCGAAATATAAATATAAAGAATATTTAAATATGGAACCGGATTGAAAATCTAATTGATTCAAACATTTCTATTTTAAATTCAGTAAATCAGCATTAAATCTTTATTTATTTAACAGTTTTGTTAATAATAATTAATACTTAAGTATAAAAAACATTTATTTATCTGTATGTATAATATATATATATATATATATATATATATATAAAGTAAAAGACTAAAAAATGTGTACATTTTTATATGATGCCATTACCGAAAACTACACGAATTAAATATAAAAATTGCGTCTTGTATTATTTTTGTCTTGAAAGGGAAACGTTTAGGTTCAAACAGTTAAGAACTGCTGTTTTTAGATGTCAAAATTGTCATTTGGTCAGATAAAAACGAAACAAGTGGCTGATTGTCATAATTTTTTCAAAATCAAGCATTTTAATTGATAGTCGATGACTATCTTATATGACTTTAATTACAATTGTTGGAATGTTCTGCAAGACTTGCTATTTATACTCAACCGGTTTGAAATACTTAATAAATAAAACAAATATCAGTCAAGTCCATCTTCTATGTGTCACCCTGAATGACAATGAACACAACATTCTCTTATATGCATATCTATTTTGCATTTAATTCGTTCGTAACTTGTCCATGTTACTTTTATAAAACAAATTTTGTTAAATATTTACACATTTTAATTACTAGCTTTCTTTACTAATTCAATTCCATCCGATGTGCAGTAATAATGATTTTATATTTTTGAATATTTATTACGAAATAAACAAATAATTAAATATGCAGCTGGTGTATCACAAAGGTTGAAAACATAAAAAATCACCATCAACGTCATTTATTTGATTAAATTTAACATAATTATGAAAATGAAAAACAGAAATGCCTAATTATCTTCATTTCCAACTCGTATTTATAATAAACAGAATATTTTCAATTATAATTAATTACTATATTAATTCGAATGAAACAAAGAAACCAGCCAGATCGATTTGGAAATAAAGAGACGACCATACGAGACTCAGACGTACTCTTCTAACATATTATGAGATGTGGTACGATATGCATCGTAAAAAATTAGCAGTGCGTAACAAAATCAAAACACAATAATTCGTCACATTGTGTTGCATCAAAAAAAAATAATATTGTTTTAAAATCTATGGAATATGAAACGTTTTTTTATTTTATTTCGGCCTCTACAGTAAAAGAATGGCGAAATGCGTACGAATATAACTGGAATTCATTTAGAATTGTAATATTATATTTATACATTCATATATGTGTGTATTATTCATGTATTTTGGTAACAATATTATAATATTATCAAAATACTTAAATAATTCAGCAACTTCAGACAATAGAATAATACGAAATAATGTATATCGGAATAACAAAGAATTGTATACAGATATAGAATGAATATAAAAACAAACACGAATTATAGATAGAAAGAGAAGAATAAAACGGGCGAGACTTTCTGAAGAAAGAACAAATGATGGAAATCGGATTAATAGTTTAGAATTAAGAAATATTGTAAGGTCTATAATGAATAGACAAGATCCTTATGTTAAATATGATTTTTTAAAAAAAAAATGCTTCCTTAAATTTGAGAAATTTGGAATAGGATTTTCTTCCATAGTATACTGTTAAAGAATAAAGATAATAAAGATTACATGTGTTCAATCTGCTACAAAATAAAAAAATGCACGTATAAGTAATAATATTTTTGATATTATATTACCTGAAATATATTCCATCTGCAACCACAAAATTCTTATAATGATGTTCTTATAACATTCATCAATGCATTCTTGAAAATATTTCGTAAAGATATTTTCTAACAACTAGATCACAACATTTTGGATCATTTGGATGACATCGAGACGGATGTCTTTATTTTTTAATTTTTTTTTTGACCAAATGATAATTACTTAGTAACAAAACAAACAAGTACAATATATAATGAGAATGATAATCACAAACTGTCAAATAAGGTGATTAAAGGAAGGGATGATTTAGACTATTGATACTTTTTGATATAAAAATTTTGATAACAACACCAACTCTAGGGTTATGCAGAGAAAAATTAATATTTCTTTTCTGGAAACTATAAAAACATTGAAATTTTACTATAGATTGTTCCAAAATTTATATTAATAGTTATGCCCTCAGAAACGGTCATCATTTTCAGTCAGTAAATTAAGTCAATTCGCACAATTATAAGTCTATACACACACACACACTCATATATGTATGTATATATATATATATATATATATATATATATATATATATATATATATTATTATATATTAGACGTACAAATGAATTTGGTACCTTTGTTATACAAAAGGAATGTTTACTAAAAAATATAAAACATTCCAATCCTCAAAATATCCTTCATTATTCCTCATTTTTCCATCTATCCGATAACGGGCGAATCTCTTCTTAAAAAAGATGAAGAATTTGAGTCAATGAAACTGTACTGCATTTTCGAATCTCTTCCACTGTTTTAGCATTTTTTTCATGTTTGATGCATCACAACAACTTCCCTAAATGCTGAATAAATCATTCCATTTCAAAATCACAAAATGACGAGAAAATATTTTAATATTAAATAGAGTTATGAGTGATTCAATTTAAAGGAACGGAATTATATTTTATAACTGTCTCTCTCTCTTTCTATATATAAATATATATATTTGTATGTATATGTGTGGGTAGGTGCGGGTGTGCAGACAATTTCTGTTTTACATTACATTCAAGAATGATCAACTGAATGATTATAATCTCAGAATGAATATGACGGTTAATATAGTAAGACATGAATATTAAACATGTAAAAATAAGTAACATTAATCATCGGTAGATTGAAGGAAAAAATAAACGTGATTGTTAAAGAAATACTTTATCTACAAATTGTAATTTAATTCAAACTTCAAAGTTTAAACAAAAGACTTTTCATATCACTATAATATTCATCTACTATATCTACAATATATCATCTATCTACTATAATATTTATTAACTAGAATCTTCTTTTTGGATTCATATATTTCTTTGCAAGCTAACTAAACAATATTATTTTTAAAAAAAATCCTGTTGAAAATGTATGAAATTGCCAGTTGTGTAAGTAGTACAGCGAAAAAATACAAAATCATGCATGCTTATATAGCAATTTCTTTTTAATGAATAAGCAGTCGTGATAAACATGTTGTCAGAATTATTATTTCAATATTTTGCTTTTAAGAAGTTTCATATTGATAGTAAAGTTACAGAAAAAGAATAGTTTATATTAAATCATAGTAAATGACGATTAAAAGACTTATTTCTCTATTTAGTATATATTACTTATCGATTCGATATCAAAAATGATAATAAGAACATTGTTCTAAAAAAGTAGCTGGAAAATAAGACATCCAATAAATAGAAAACACAAATAGATAATAATTAGACCAAAGTGTGAAGGCAGTAGAATATCTAAAAATGGAATCATGGATTTCAAAAATGTATACTAATTGAAATAAAAATTGGAGAAAATGATTAAAACTAATCAGAAATTAATTATTTTAATATAATACATTGATAATAACTTTACAATATAAAACACATGAGAAAAAGTTTGACGATCTTTGTCTGGTAAATGAAAAATTCTTCTCACTAAAATAAGTTTTGTACTATTTTTTATATCTATTTATAAAATTCTCATACATGGATATCCAATTCTATCTTCTATAGTATTACATATTGAACAGCTTCTAGAAAAAGCATTGAAAGATAATATTAAGAATTTGTCATAAAGAAAAAACAGAATTCTAAAATATCACACTGTATGTGATTTTAATAAATTCAAATCAGTATTGGACATCATGAAAATCATTACATAGATGAGTTTGAAAAGCATTTTGAAACGATCTTCATCAACTTCGATGTTCTTTGTTAATCTGAACAAATTTCTCATTACATTTGATCAAATAGAAGCTTTGATACAGATATAGAATCATATGATGTTTGCTAGCTTTAAATAATAACATGAAGCATAATTATAACCAAAAAAAATACGATATATTTTTATTATTACTTTTGGTTTAATTATAGCTGTATTTATAACCTATTTGGTCTCAATGTATTATTGGATGCATAGCTCGTTTCTTCAATACAATCCAAATATTCTTTCAGTTTAAATTAATAATTTCATTTATTTATTTTATGTTTTTTCTTATGTTAATTTCCACATGTAATTTGGAAAAAAAACTTTTATTAATTGTTATTTGAACCTACTTTACATAATTAATCTTACCTCCAACAAGAAACTAAATGTTTATAAAGAAAATGGGTTGAATTTTGTCAGATAGATCAGGATCAGTTTTATATTAATTGAAATTGCATTATACATTAAAACTCTTCATAATAGTATTAAAACAAAAATGGTTTCAATAGGGATAGTTTTGGTCCCTAGTCAATTTATTCACATCTAATCTATCTATAATTCTACCTGTCTTTCTATCTATCTGATATTCTCCCCCCCCCCCTCTATATATGTAAACTTTTAATATATTTATATTTTCTCTTCTATTTAAACTAATTTAAAAAAAACCATTAATTATTCACTTATTGGAAAAGAATTACACTTAAAATCTGACATCCTAAAAAGTTAGTGCTGATTTTCATTGTATTTCATAAATGAATTAATAGATCAAATATTTTTTTGAAATCGAAATATTCAGTAATTCATTTTTATCTAAACTGATACGTGAATACACATTTCGATGGTAATGCCATCATCTTCAGAGTATAGGGATAGAAAGTTCTTTAAAGACAAAAAGATTTTTCTGCGCTTAAATTATTAATTCTTTTCTAAATCTTATCTCCCAGTATTTTGATCTACAGCTCAACACAAATAAAAACTATTTGCTTGCGATGCTCTCATCTATCTATCTATCTATATAATATGTATATATATATGCACATATATATATATATATATATATATATATATATATATGTATGTATATATATATATATATATATGTATATATATGTATATATATATAATAAATATAGTATTTCAGAATTTCATTGGAAAATATATGAAAATTGATATTAAATAAGTTATATCTTCTACATATGGCTCCATATTTATCATACATGTGTAAATGTATGTATGCATATTAATAGAAATAAGTTAAAACTTTTTGAACAACATTATGGTGTAAATGTGTTATTTAAACTAGGAAAATATATTTATGTGAATACATTAAGACTGTAATCGATCTGTAAACCGTAAAAGTATAACCTGTGTAAATTCTATTGTTTGGACTAGTTTATGCGAATTATAAAGTATGTGCACTTAAATTAATGGACCTAACATATATTTTTTTAAATAATACTGTAGATAAATCTTACAAGAGCGCTACAATAATACAGAATATATTAAGATTACGCTTTTTTTATTATTATTAATGTTATTGTACGCAGTATTACCCATACTTATATATATATATATATATATATATATATATATATATATATATATATATATATATATATATGTATTTGTGTATGTGTGCAGGTGCGTGAGTATATATACTACTTTTTAGATCTGCAGATTCAGATTTGCAGTTCATATACATAACAAATTATATATAAAAAACATTTGTATTCGCCAAGATTTCAAACATACTTCTTTTAATGTATAATTTTACATCACTGTTTTATTTGTTACATTAATAGTTAACATTTAATTAATAGTTAAAGAAACAACAAATTAATTAGCTGTTAAGAATTGTGTATCAAATAAATTCAAAGGATTTCTTTTGAAGAGATTACATCAGGAATGGATTTGTTGAATGTGAAAAATCGTAATATCATATTATTAAAAAATGATTTATATTTATGTATATATATATATAAGGAAAGAAGGAAGGAAACATAAACATTCACACGAAAAAATGTACACTGAAACCGCCTTAAATATATATGCGAACTTGTAACTGAAGATAAGAAATTTTAATCGGAATTAACACTTCTGTGATGTATTATTTTCTTTTTCTTGGAATTGATTTTTATAAAAATATCAAAAATATAAAACTGAAATAAAGGAATAAAAGAAAAAATGCTTATAACAATAATACAAAAAGTGGCTTGAAATCATAAATATTTTAAAATAATAAAAACTATCATGAATATCTAAAAATAGACAAAACGTTTATGTATCAAACAGTTCTTTTTTCGATATAAAGTTCTGTAAAAAACTTTAAAGTATTTTTAATCTTTATTATATATATATATATATATATATATATATATATATATGACATTTGTAGTTTTTTTTACTATTTCTTTATTTATAAAAATCTGTTGTTATTTTTAAACGAAATGAAAGAATGGGAACAAAATAAAGATTTTAAATTTTTCAATCATTTAATCTCTCTTCCTCTCTCTTTCTCTCTCTCTATATATAATTATATATATATATATATATATATATATATATAGATAGATAGATAGATAGATATATAGATATAAGATCGGATTAAAATAATACTAAAAAAATATTTTTTCAAGAAAAAAGTAGAAATATAATAATTCTCAAGGTGTAATTGTAAATCAGAAATTAAAAAAAAATATTATATTTATATAAAAAAGCTTCAAATGTTTATTACATTTGTAAGAGACTCATTAAATACAATTATAACAGGTAATTTGATAATCAATTTGAAATTATTCTTGTATGAACGAGAATTAGTTGATGAAATAACGTTTTCAATATTTTCCAAATATAGATTATAATGTGTGTGTGTATATAATATATATATATATATATATATATATATATATATATTTATAAATAAAAGGAGAAAATATATTCCCTTATAAATTGACAAAGAATTGACATTCTTTAAATACAAATTGTTTAAAATATTGTGGTAGTGAAAAATTAGTAAAATTATTCTATCAACTTAAATACTATTAAGCCTAAGACACTTTTGGTATAAAAATAAAATATCAGTCAAAAAATCATCGACAGTATTAAACACTTATTAAATACTAACGAATATTGGATGTAAGAATATTCATAGAATTACTTTTAAGATAAACTTGTAGCTCTATAAGATAAATAAATATGTAAAGATAATAGTGAAATAAAAACACTAATACTATACAACACAGTTTATATTTAAGTGACTTATAATCGAATAATACGTCAGAGTATTTTTCAAGAGAAAATCTCAAACAAAACTATAATAAACTATTTGTAGTGACAATTGAGAAATTAATACGCATTTTTTTTTAGAAAAAATAACCAATCGATACAAACGATTAACTTTAATTAATATAAATAAAAAAAAATCTTGATTATACTTCTGGGGGACAAACAGACACAATTTTATAATAATAAAATAAATAAAATAAAATAAAAATGAATTTTATTGATAGTAATGTAATACAGGACCGGGTTTGGCCTTATGTTTTTTGACATTGGTGCGGTGCCCTTACCTAGTTGGTATTTAACCGCATTTGTGGGGTGTGGATTGTATGTTGTATTATTTGTGATTTTTATTAGTGTCTCTGCTTGGGTTCCGGGAAAAATTTTCAAAAAACCGGGAAATTTTATAATAAAAAACTATCTGTTTTTATATCAGAATAGATATTATTTTTAAAAATGAATTAATACGATGTTTTAAGATAAAATATTTTGATATATGAATGTTTAAAGCGTTTCTGGGTTCGAAATTCTTTTAAAGTAGTCAATTTAGTCACACTGCGATGATCTATTAGTGTCATTCTTTATTCATTATTTGTGTTTTGGTTAACAAAATTTTTTCAGTACTGAACTGGAAGTCTAAGCAAAAATACACTGAAAAATAAATCAAAATATGAAAGTTATTAGAAATGTATGAATACAAAGAAAAAAACATAACTTAATATTTTATCAATAATTTATAAATTTGTGTAAAAAGATAGTTTTTATAAATATGTTAAAAAAATAACAAGAAGAATAGATTTGAGTATGTAAAAATTAAAAAAAATTCTATAAAATAAAATAATAAAAATTGATTATATTGTATAGATTTCTAATTATGACACTATTTATTTATTGTTCATAATCAGATTTATTTATAAAAATATGTTTAAGAGACTCATAATAAAAGACATAAACAAAAATTTATACACAAGAATACTATTTACTAATAAGAATTATGAAATTTTTATTAAAATATTAGACAGAAATGTATATATTTCAAAAATAAATCAAATTCGAATAAGAAATTACAGGCACTGTGGATTCAAAAAGAAATATGAACAATACTAATCTATATTAATTTAAATTTATTTATTTATAACTGAAAGTATTCAAATTGTTCAAATATATCAGAATTTGTTAAACCACTTCAAGTAAAGTTGTTGATTTGAAACCATTTTAATCGCAGAATAGCAACAAATCGATAACGGAAATACTTTTTTCAGTACCGAATTATTGTGCACAATTTTAAATTAATTTTAAATTTCGTATATATATGTATATATATATATATATATATATATATATATATATATATATATATATATGTAATGTGTGTATGTATGTAAACAAATAAAAACTTTTATACATCTTAAAATTAACACCACTGTTTTATGATAGTGATTACTAATGAGACAATTATGTTTAAATAATTAACCAATTGTTAACATTGTTAAATACATTGCTATAACATTGTTAAGATTGCAAATAAAAAGGTAGTAAATTATACATTTAATTTAATAATAATAAAATATGAAAACAATTAAATAGATATTCTTTATAATCATTTATATACATATATATATATATAGATATATATATATATATATTTATATGTATACATATATATATATATATATATATATATATATATATATATATATATATATATATATATGTATACATATAAATGAGTAATTTTAAATGTATTTTATAATAATTAAATAAAATTACTTTTGTTTGTCTAAATTGCTTAGATTTAAAGTTAAGTTTTTGATGAGCAGTCATGGGTCAATAGCAAGGCTTGTAAATTTTTATATTATTCACGCATTAAAGCCGAACGATTATTAAAAAAATATGTTTATTATATATATATATATATATATATATATATATATATATATAATGTTTTATACCGTTCATTTTATGTACATAAGAAGATAATAGATATGTGTGAAATTAAATTAATTCTCAAGTTCATTACCGTTGGCTACTTTAAAATTTCTTTAGACACTTAAATATTTCCTTAAAATTCTATTCGTTTCAAGTGTAGCAAATTTTATAGATTTATATTTTAAAATTTAATCTTGTTAGTGTTATGAAATTGTATAATAAGTAATCCTTTCTTTCAATTGCGGCTTTTGATAGAATATTAAATATAATTCAAATTCTGTAATAAAAGATTTATAAACTTTGTAGTAATTGATGAAATCAATATTTCATTATCAAAATATTCTCTCATCATCTTAGGATTTTGAAGTGTCAAAGTTTAACATTAATGAACACTGTATATCTCGGCCAAACAGTTGGCATAACCTCACAAAATATTAGTGAATACGATTGCATCTGAAAAATAGTATATTAGGTATTGCATACATTTCGTATTCCAGTTAAAAAAAAATGCTGCCGAATCTGCGAGAATGATTTGTTCAGCTTTAAAGGAAGGTGTTGTTACGCATAAAACATGCAAAAAATACTAAAATAGTAGAAGAGGCCCGAAAACGCATAACGATTTCATTGACTCAAAGCCGCCATCTTTTTCGGTACAAGGATTCGTCAGTTACCCGACACATGGAGCAAAGTTATATAAAATAATGGAGACTGTTTTGAGTATTGTAACATTAAATGCAATTTATTTTTCAGTAAATACATTTTATATAAAAAGACACACAATTAATTTATAATCTATAAAATGATAACGCATTTCATATTATTCGATTCATGCACTTATTTACTGTTCAATTGATAAAGTAATGATAATACAAAAATATTTTTTCAAAAACGTATTAAAAATGAAAGAAGAAAAATACAATAAAACCATTTAAGAAATATTTGTGGTAGAGAGATATTTATTTAAATAGTAAATAGGTTCGTTATAGTTAATTCTCTATTTAAATTTTGTTGTACTGTTTTTTTCTATAACAAGTAATCACTAAATTAAAGAATATTTTATTAAAATAGATAATATTAGGAATAAATTTAGAATTATTATTATTTTTAAATATGTAAATTACTTAAAATTATTATAACTATAAAATAATAACTTAAAGACTCGTTATTACAAACGTTTTTCTTACAGTAATTAGTAATTTTTATAGAAATATACATCTAATGAATTATTTACTCATAAAATTGAATTTTTAAATAGACCGAATAACTGAATATCAACATTTTTTAAAAAAATATGAAAATTTAGATAGTTAATTAAGAAATTACACGAACTAGGTTTATTCAAATTACGAATATTTTCTATAACAGCTTTAATAAAGAATAAATACAATATTCCAGCATTTTTTTCTAGATAAACATATATTAAATATTGCTATATTCTTATTATTAATTTGATATTTATAATTGTAAGCCTGATTTTAATGTAAAAGAATCTAAAAATTTTTCGTAGTTTGATTTAAGGCAAGAAATTTAAAAGTATTTTTATTATTTCTCTAATTATTTCTTTTATCTTTGATCATTTTTGTTTATTAAATAACAATTTGTTTTATTTGCAATATTGTCTGGAAAATCAATGAATATATTAAATATGGTTTACCTATTTTTACCTTATTACCTATTTAAATATTTTCAGTATAGTAATTAATATATATTTAACATTTCTCGTATAAAACCAACTATCTTACTATTACACTAAATTATGATAATATCATTTATTGTATTTCTATTAAATTAACTCAGATTTATCAATAATTTTTATTTATTTATTTCAGAAACATTTCCATTGAAGTCATTAACCCAGACCAGAAGTACTCTTCATAAGGGTAAGTGCATTTTTTTGCAATAAGTTGACTAATTCTATTTATTTGACTTAATATTACTTAGTTTATAATATTAGTACTTTGTTTTTTTTAAGAGATTTTTCCAATAAATGATAATGCATTCCATATTATTTCATTCATTCACTTATTTCTTGTTCAATTGATAAAATAGTGATTCTTGTAAAATTCGAATACATAAGTAATATTTTATTGAGAAATTATTTTATCCGGACTGATATATATATATATATATATATATATATATATATATATATATATATATATATATATATATAATATTTGTATTGTACAAATGTGTGTTTATATTTGAGTGATATACATTTTTCGATTGCGTTTTATAAACATTTAACACGCGTTTGTGGAATCTGATAAAACATTATTTGTTTTGTTGATAACGCGATTCGTACATCGAAAATAAACTCATCATGGAAATATTAAATCGCTTATTTTCATATTCATTGTGTGCCACCGTGTTTCGAATAAACAAATGATTAAGCGCACAACTTTTGCCTTTCGATTCTGTGAAAATTCCGATTTTGGTTTCACCTTTGTGTATATATATACATATGTATAAAATAGTAAAATTATTTCTAATTTCTTCCTACAATTTTAATTTGTGGAGTTAATTATATCTTTGGATTGTTTTATTAGGAAATAAATGATTTGGATTAATACAATTGTTATTAAACAGTTTACGTCAAAAATCTGTCACAGATCTCAATTAATTTATTTAAATTTTTATATAAAATACATAGATAAATCAATATTTCATATTATTAATAATTCTGTTCGATTTTAAAAATTCTTTGTTTGTTTTTTTTTGTAAATTATTCTAATAAAATTAGTTTCATAATAAGTTAGTTAAAAAATGTTGAAACAATTACAATATAATTTACACGTTCTGTATAAATCTTTATTATTTAAATAGTTACTTTAATTTTTCAAAAATTTAACATATCTCTTATGAAAATATGATGAAAAAGTTTATTTATTTAGTTTTTCATATATTTAAATATTAATTCAGTTTATCATTAAAAAACTATTTTCAATTATTTAAAGTAAAATTAATAACATTTTTATTATATTATGTAATAGATCTACTTGAATATCTATCGTTTTCTAGAAATATTTGAAAATTAAAAGTTTTCAACAACTATTTTATTCTTTATAGAATTTTCCTTTAGGTATCTTTACTCTTATGCGTATATGTGTATATATATATATACACACACACACACACACTCATTCCTTATAATATGTATAATATAGGATATAAATGCATATGGGATAATTACAACCAAAAAATTTAAAATGAAATTCAAAATTCTATAGTTCTTTTATACAGTTTAAGTGATAAAATTGAAATATTAATCTCCAGTTAAACGTGGACCTTTTTGAAAAAATAGAATTAATGTGAATATATACTAGATATTTATTTAACTAAATTAATTTAACATGAAAAATTTCATCTGCCTAATTGTCTTAATTTTGGGGCTATCGATCCTATAGATAAACAGACGCATTTTTATTAACATAAAGACAAATACGGCATTTATGACATAAAATAAATATGTATTATATATATATATATATATATATATATAGCGAGAGAGAGAGAGAGAATATAGTGACATATTCAAAAACCAACAGTTTTTATTTAAACATGATAGTTTTTTATTATTTTCTTTAAACTTTTTTAATATTACTTGTCTTTTCCAAAATTCACTCCCAAAATAAATAACCAAATAAAGAAAAACTAGTATATAAACTTATATAAGACATATATTTGTTTATTTTAGAACATCAAAAAGCGTTTTTGTTTTACTAGGAACAAATCCTTGTAACAATCTAATATTACCTAATTCAAATTATAAAATATTACAAAAACACTTTTGTGAAATAAATGAAATGAAAATGTGATGTTTTCAAGTTAAAAATATTTCTATATTGTCAAGAAAACATTATTTTGGACCTACATGATTATTGAAATAAACTATACTAAAAAATTAAAACTACTTTTAGAATTGTAATCAGTTGACTTCAAAATAAGATTGAAATATTAAAATATTTATTATTTTTATCTATTATATATAAGAATTATTATTATATGATAATAGTTATTAATTATTTTCAATTGATTAACAAATAATTCGGCTATTATTATTCTTAACGAATGAAAAATTAATAGTTAAATTAAAATAATTTATAAATGTAACACATGCTGCAAGTTTTGAGAGTTGAGGAAGAAATATTTTATATTCTAAATTCAGTTTATATTTCTGTGGCTTTTAGTTTAAATCGACTAATTTTAATCAATTAAAAAATGTCTCAGACTTATAGGATTATCATATGATGTAAATTCAAAAAATATAAAAGTAAGTTCATGAGATAATTTCTTATCGTAATTGATATATATATATATATATATATATATATATATATATATATATATATATATATATTTGTAATATTAGAGCAGAGAAGATAATTTTAATACATTTATTGATATATATACATATATATATATATATATATATATATATATATATATGTATTTGTAACGATTTCATTATCAGTGGGATAAAAATAACTTCCAAATTAGAAAAAAAAACAGAAATATTTATCAAATATTCTTTTATATCTTGCAAAAAGTGAAATAAACACCACTTTATCACAACGATTGCCTAAAGACTTAAATTGAATAATAACTCAAATTTAATTATAACATAATTTCAATTGTATTTCTTCAAAAATGACCATATTTATAATTAAACATGCTTTATTACTCTTTAAGTACATTATATGTTCCAGAAACTTACAAATTTAGAATAGACGTGTATATTAATTACAGTATTTTAAAAATGTTAGAATAAAAATGCGCGAAGAGTTACAAATACTAATCAAATTAAACCGTTTTAACGAAAATATCAAATTCGTTTATCACGAATGTACAACAGAAGATAAACATATATATACATATATATATATATATATATATATATATATATATATATATATATAAATAATTTATTTAACCACTTTAAATTAATATTAAATTGAAAAGTGTTTTTTCTTTGCAGATTTAAATCTTATTTTATATTAGTTATATTTATATTTTAAAAAAAGATGGAGTAAAATTTATTAGGTGTTTATTGAAATTAAAATTGTTTATTTTTTAAGAAAGAACATAATTATTTTATCTATATTAAATAGCCTTACTATTTTCAAACCAGCATTTCTTTCATATTATTTAAAGTATGTTAGAATCGCTATTAGAATTAGATATGTCGTTTTTGATAGAAAAAGAAATGAATAGATTAATTCAAAGAAACATCTAAAAATAAATACACAGGACTGACTTTGGAAACAAAAAAATATAAAACTTGTTAAAAACATGTTTTTATATTTTGAAAACTTTGCATACAACGAATAATATACATCACAATTTCTAATATAATGGGGTTTTTAAAATATTTTTAGTTTGCAACAAAACTTGTAAATTTATAAAAAAAACTATCTGCAGTATATATATATATATATATATATATATATACATACACACACACACAGATACACGCATTTCGAGACTTATTTTACTTTATTGCATTAGTGTTTATACTTATTTTATATGTTGATACAAATGACAATATTTAAAAAATATATATCCACGCTATGTAAAAATGAATTTGGTTAAAAGTTTTATTTCTTTAATCTTTTAGAAAGAACAAATTATCGAATCCATCACAAAATCATATAATTGCTCCTGAACCACTGAATAGTTGAAAATGTTTAGACAATCATAAAAATGTATCTTCATAATTAAATGAAATTAAAAAGTTAAAAATAAAAACTAATTAAAGTCTTTAAAACAAGTTAAATTTTTAGAAATAATGAATTATTAATACACTGCATAAAACGATTGTGTAGTAAATTATATTTGAGTTAATAAATACACACACACTATATATATATATATATATATATATATATATATATATATATATATATATATATATATATATATATATATATATGTATATAGTTAAGAAATAAAATTTGATTTAAGATTACAAAGAATAGAAATAAAAAACATAATTTAATAGTTTTACTTACATTTGATTAGAATTTCGAATAAAATATATAATTCAGTCAACTTACTTTATATTTTTAAATTTGTGTGTATTATAATAGCCATTATTCTTCTTAAAAAGAATAACTATCTGGTATAAAATCGAGAATTATTGTTTTAAATAATTAATATATTAATATATAAAGTTTGAAAATGATACTTTTAGAATATGTGTAGATATACTATCGAATATAGTACTTAAAATAATAAATTATCATTATTTTCCAGTAGTCAATCTGCCGCTTAAAATAATAAGTTATCAATTACAAGGAATTTCCTGGCCGAATCTCTTTTAAACGTTTAACGTATGTTTTTAATATATTTTTAAAATCGTCATGATTATTTTTTTTATTTAAATGTATTTACAAAATACAGACATTGTTCTTGAAAAAAATCTACGATATTTTCATATTTTTTTTATTAACAATTTTCTAGTATATTATTTAATAAGAATACTTTTAAAATTGTATTTATCAGATTGAGAATTTAAATCTTGCAATTATCACTATTATTAATAATGTATTATACAAAATACACAATCAATTAGAGTAAATTATTCATCTGTACATAATTATTTATGTGCATTTTCAAATAATTAATCAGTCATTAATGTTTACATACATAATAATTTTCTATCCTGACAATTTTTTTTGTCTTTCTGTAGGTACATATGTATGTATGTGTATATATATATATGCATCTTTTTTAACATTTTTTAAGTGTTTTTTTTTAAAAAATACTGTTTTAATTCATCTCGATAGATTTTTATAGACGTGTTTGTATCTAACATAATTATTTCCTTAATAAACCTCAATGTCATTTAAATTTATTTATAGATGATTTACAGATAAATACAGTATAATTTTATTTCTTCTTAAAGTGTCATTCATTCTAGAATTAATGAATCAGACTTGTAATTATGTATCATTGAAATCACAACTCACCTATGTTGTGCGTATGGTGTATATTGAAATGCGGCCCGAGGGGCGCATGGGCCTGCAGGCCGGCCCTTAATTGGTGCAGGGCCGCCGCCGAGGGGGGCCCCTGCACGCCGGATTGACAGGCGGCCCCCCCGTCCAGGTAAGTCGCCAGTGCGACACCCGGTTCAGGCCCGGCCCGCGAGCAGCCCGTGATGGCCCCCGTCACCAGCCTGCGCCCGGCCCTTTACTAGCCGTATTAAAAAAAAAATCAACACACACCTGATATTTACGCGTTCGAACACAATCACTTATATATTTTATTCAATACAAATATACAGATATGTATTCAATATTAAATGTTTTCTTTAAGTACGTTTCTGTTTTTGTCGATGTCACTTAGTACCGCACTGTTTGGTTCTCTGTTTCCGAATTAACACTGTTTCTCGTAAATAATTTCAATAACTATTAGGCGATTCAATTTATCTGTTGGATAGATTTGTTGTGTACGTGTGTGTTCTGAATAGAGTGCATGGATATAATGTACAATCCTTTTTGTAAATCACTTGCAGGCAACTCTTTAAAATTAATCCTCGACTTCTTTGTAGTTCTTTTGTTGAATGTCTGTATTCTAAGAACCTCCTATGATCTTATTGTTGTAAAGACTAACTGAAATGTACCTTTCTAGGAATCTGACAATGTCTGTATGTCTGTTTGAGTTTTTCATATAATTTTGACATTTTAGTCATCGACCTAGTATTCAAAACATATCACAATATTTGATCAATACGGAATATCTTAGCGATGAGTTTCTGTATTACTAAACGCACTTACAATCTCGATTACAGGTCCTTTTAAATATTTTATCATATAGACCATAGATACACTGGTCTCTTGAAAAAATTTAACAATTTACTGTCAAGTTAAACTTAATCGATAAACACTTTTCTTGTGAAAAAATCCGTTCAGACAATTTTAAGTGTCAGTTCTCTTCTCAGTATTTTTTTATATAAAAATATACACTTTCACATTTGTTTCAAACTCGATCAGACTCATGTGACAATATGTTATATTCAACAATTTGTTAATAATTTGTTTAGAAAAATTATTAAACTGTCGTGGAAAAAATCGTTTCGCTTTAGTAAGGAACAAAAACAACAAACTTTTTTTTATCACATAAAATATAAAACTGTCAGCACAAACGGTGTCTTTACAATCACGAGAATAAACAAACTGGGGTCCGAATTCTATCCCCATATAGAAAACCCAATGCTTTTACCCCCACCGTCTCTGTATACCATTGATTTATACCCCCACTCCGTTGTCAACAATAATTTGAACTGACCAATGACACACACACGTGAACGCCCATTTTCATCGTATTACTGTATATTTGGTAGCCATGCGGCGCTGGTAGCGATAAAGAGGAGGAGTTTAGTAAAAAACATCTATGTGTTCATACTATAAAGCACATATTCCTGTGGTACGGTTGTTCTACTATAAATTCCTGTTTATTATGGTACTACGAATACACATGATACGAGATCAGACCGTATTCGTATCACATTTAAAGTCTTTTTTCCTTTCAGATATTCGAATCAAAGAACAGTAGAAGTCAGTATGATGTATACATATATATTTTGATGCCAGAAGTTGATATGTGTGTATAGTTATATATATATATATATATATATATATATATATATATGTACATATTTCCTTTTTTTACTCTTTCGTCTTGCAAGTTTATGAGCATAAGGCTGTGACTTGGCAGCCGTAGGCTTTTTTTTAAACATTTGTGAGATCAAAGATTGAAACAATACAGTATCTAGTCGGGAGTCAATGTACTATCAAGGGAATAACATATGTAATTAAAATTACATTATACGTGTATCTATAATTTTTCAATGTAGGTCCGCGTTTCGGTATGTTTTTAAAAGCTGGCAAAAAGAATTCTATGATCGGAAAAAAACAAGCATTTAAAAATTGTTCTTTTTTCAGAAAGCCAAAAATGTAATCTGCACGTGTTTATGTACTAATGTACGTTTAGAAATTACTGTATCTTTAATGGAGCTCATT
>CM068317.1:4457500-4550000 GCA_034766995.1 Acanthacorydalis orientalis | reverse complement strand
CACACACAAACTTGTTTTTAGGGATATTGTTATTATTAATTATTATGAAGTATCATTTTTTTTCTATCTATTGTATTATATAACATATAAAAATAGGTAGCATATAGAAAACATATGTACATATATATGTACATATATATATACATATATACATATATATGTATATATATATATATATATATATATATATATATATACATATTTACATATGTATGTATGTAGAACAAAATTGTATTAACATTTATTAATGGCGAAGCGAATCAAATGTCAAAACGATTCTATTATTTCCATGTAGTTCAAAAACATTTACTGCATTAAACCGAAGTAGGTAGACTTTTTTATATCAAAAATTTAATTCTTAATTGTGACTTGCAAAATATATATTTTTTGTTGTTTTGACGTCATATCCTTTTAATTATTTAAACTAATGTTAAGCAAACCAGACCTAAATAACTAATGAGACGAAAATCCACTAATTAAAAATCAAAAACATCTAATTTAAACAACATTCTCACATACTTTAAACCGAGATTTAAAAACTGCACTGTTGCTAAACGTACATTGTAGATGTAATAAAAATTACATGGCTACAATATTTATTTAAATTACTATTATTTTTATACAAATTCTGTAAAAGAGATTAGTTTCAGTTTTCAATATTGTATTCAGTTATGTATCTAATTGAACAGTAATTCCCGCCGCGCATAATCGACTTCGACCTGATGAAAATAAGAACAAAAAAACTCAGTTATAAAATAATGACTGAATTCAATATTATACATTAATTGATAATATTTTATTTTCGTATATTGTTAAATAACTTTTTTTATAATCCAGTCAATATATTTTCTATTCTATGACTGAAATATATCATTAGTAATATTCTGTCTCTGATAAATTTATTCTATTTTTTTTATTTTTATAAAATATGATTAAAGGTGAAGATGAGATTACTATTATGTAAAAGTACTTATTTATTTATATTTACATGTAGTCTTTAATAATTGTTTAATGAAAATGTTTGATTTATTCAGACACTTTCATAATAAGCTGTTGTCAGTTACTATTTTATAATTTTTTACTTTTAAATTAAAATATATCATAAATATTTCCTTTTTTCTCATTAAACACATGCCTATAAAAGTAAAATTCACTGGAATACAATATAGGCCTTCTTTAAAAATATATTGTAAAATTTCCCTGAAAAATATGATTTGTTATTAGTTGGTAATTTCATTTATTTAATCTTACTGGTAAAATTTGTATATATATATATATACAATCGGTAGTTCATATTCGAGGAGTTAGGGATGCTGGACACACGTGAAAGTGGAAAACCGCAAATGTACTTCCACTTCAATAAGTTCCCTTAAGGTGTCTGGAAACTAACTAGCTGCCTTTTTCCCTGCATAAGCTTATTCTCCTGTAATTTTCACATTATATAGGCTAAATATTTTTAAAAATATCAAACCAGCTTTACTAGAATGAAACATTTTAGAGATAGACCCTTCGCCTTCCCTTTCCTTTACAAGTATAGAAACACATAGGGACTTTGCGTTTCCTCATAATATTTGAATCTATAGAAATGCCATTTTTATACAATCCTGCACCCATATAAAAGTAGCACTTTATACACTAAAGACATATGAATCTCACACTTGATATAGAGTCTTCGTGCCCACTGGTGTATCTGCAACAACGGGTACACGAATTTGCCTTTTTTTTATATACCTCATCCTCAACTCGTAATGGCGGGCAAACGCAGCAGATGATTTCGCCGTACAAAGATCTCACTTGTGTCTTCTTGTAAGATCTTCACTTTCTTCTGCCTCTTGGGAACCCATTTAAAAGCAATAAAAGTGCTACACTTTAGATCAATGATTACAGTTGATATTTGATTGCACTTTAAAGATGCAAAAAGTTTCGAAAAACATGAGATACACTGTACACTTTTTTGTTTTTTTCTTTTACATTTCCTAGTCTATGCGTGTCGTTTGTGATTTTCTGCAGTAAGCCACAAAAGTTCAAAAAAATCTCATTTAATTATTGATGGAAAACTCGTGAATAATCAAAAACAGGAAAGTTAAACTTGAAAAAGTTAAGGTTCGACTGTATATATTGTATATAATCTATGTTTTAATGTAATAGATATTCTAAAGTCTGCATATATGGACTTAAGTATGCCTCTAGCTTGAACTTTTATGTACTTTCCATAAGTACTGTTTCAAGAAAACATTTATTCAAGTTTATATCCTTTTTTAAATAATTGTTTACTCATTATATCTAATTATTATCTTCTCACATTAAGTACTTAATTGTTAGTTAATTAATTTGTAGTTGATTTATTGCATATTTAAAAGAAAGAGTTATTAAATCACTATATAATTGTGGTAATAACTTAGTGCTCCCATAATGACCTGCTCTTTGAATTATCTGTTCTTCTTCGTTGAAGACGGATATTTCTTTTGGAAGAAAGAATTAACTCGATTGTCAATTTGTTACAATTGCTAAAAAAATATTAATTATCAATCAACTGAAATTACTCTAAATATAATTTTATGAAAATAATAACCATTAAATTGGAATTTGAATTTTCTGGTAAATAAAAACTAAATTTATATAATTCAATTTTTATACGTCAATAAATTAAATAATAGTTTATATGTAAACACACACACATATACATATATGTATATATATATATAGAGAGAGAGAGAGACGGAGAGAGAGAGAGAAAGAAAGAAACCAACACTTATTCCTGCAAAAACTTATCTGCAAACTGTTTTACAATTTCAAACTGACCATTGACTAACACCTGTATTATGCAATGAAAAAATTGTGGTAAAATTAATTTTCTTGCGGAATTACCATTAAAGTATAATTAAAGGTACAATATACTAACCCATATTATACATGAATATTTAAAACTGATAAAAAATGCATGTATAATAAGCATGTGTATCCATGAAACGTGTTCGAAAAGTAGTAACAGAAGTTGTAATATTTTGATGCATTTTAAAGAACTGTATTTTTTGAGATCATTTAACTAAATTTAATTTGTTTAGAAATATTTTACTTATTTAATGAATATGACTTTTAAATTGTTTATAGAAAATTAATAAATGATTATTTCAATTATAAAAAGCTTAATATTACACAATAAATCAATAAAGATAAATGTTAGAATTTGTCGCTGTGTAATATAGAAGTACTCTGCAAGCTCACTGGAGAATTAATTATACGATTTTAATTTTTTGCTGATAAATAATGAAATATGTCTCTTTTCGTTTTACATTAAGATTCTCATCAATGTAAAATATATACAGGAAATGTTGTCACAATTAAAGTCATTATAATTCGCAATGTTTCCATTATAATACTTTTCATACATTCCTCATACATATAAGATATACAACATTAAACTGAAAACTGACCACAATTCATCACAACCTAATCAAAATATCATTAAATAGAAAGTGCGAAAATATACAATCATAAATAATAACGAACATAATTACATTCATTATTTAACAAAAACAATATTAGTTTCGCGTACGTGAACATACAGAGCTGTATATAAAAAACATATGTATATATATATTAAAACTGAAAAAATCACAATGTTGCATATAAAATTCAGTGCAGGCCGTCCTGTTCGCAATTGGAACAGCACATGAGAAATAAAGAAAGCGTTCGGATCGTTGAATCGCTCTGGTCATTTCATATATTTTTTTATTACTAGCATAGATTTATCAAAGCCGGAGTCATTTACTTGATTTATTGTTGACACACTAGGCATTATTTGCGGATACCTGAACATAACAGTATGATAAATGGCCAAATAGTAAGTCGGCGTAATAAAATAATCACAATAAGACGGATAAGAATGTTCCGTACGCACAGACCAAGATGTGAAGATGAGTAATTCGTTCACAGATAATGAATCCCGTGTCTTGTTTTTATTCCAGTATTCATTTTTGATTCGGATTGCAAAGATAATGTAGCTGTAAAGTTATGCACTCGCTGCGTGTGACGGTAAAACAACATTTGTTCATACCATATGTAATTTATTATTACCGTACTCTTCAATCGTTTGTCCTCGAAAATTGCTTGCAAGATGAAAACGTCGCAACTGATTAGTGTTATACAAACGTTAATCACGTTCATTGGATTAGATGATGACTGTTGTTTTTTCCCTTTACTGGTTTGATTACCTTAAGAATTGTTATGATGTAGTCTTTCTGCATGATGTAAAAACTGTAATAATCAACAGCGTCGGGAAATTGAGCCAGAGTGATGTCAGATGACAGGAACGACACCGGTCTCGTTAATTTAATTTATTTCGAGCCCCTTCCAATTCTGACCTTTAGAATATTTATTGTTCATATAATCATTGAAGTCATTAAATCTAAGATATCTCATTGTCTTTCTGTTTATTTGTCTCTTTAGTTTTATACATTTTATTTTCATGCAAGACAGCAATTTAATTTGAAACAATGTAATCGAATAGTTAGTACCTTAACTGTAAATGTGTCTGAAATTAATTCAGAACCCGCAGTATGTAATTTTTAAATAAAAAAATTATATCATTATTTTCAGATTATAAAGATATATAAAAATCGTTTCATCAGATTATTCTGTAACTCTTTTATCTGAAGATGATGCGAAGTCATAGAAATTCACATCAGCAATAATTGAAAATGATTATTAATGATTTATTGAACATTTTTTGACGTGAAAATAATTATGGTTTGTGGGGTGAAAAAATAATTTATTTATGAAGAATTCAATCACAGTGTCAACTATTTGATCACCCATAAGTAATGTGATTTTTTAAAATGAATTTTGAAACAGCGAAAAAAAATTGACGTTTGAATTTTGTTTCAAATATATATTGTCCGTTATTATTAACAACTCCTTCTCACCTTAATCTTTTTAGGTCTTGTATTAAAGAAATAGTCGAGCTGCCTTTGGACATCATTTTTTGTATTAAACCGTTTTCTATTGATGTGATTTTTGAGACTTCGGATAGATGGTAATCTGATGGTGCTAGGTCAGAGGAATATGGTGGATAAGTCATCACTTTCCATTCAAATTTCCTCAGTTTTTGGAGGGGTTCGCGTGTCGTGTGAAGTCAGGCTGATGAAAAATTTCTCCTTTTTTATTGGCTAATACTGGCCGTTTTTCATCAATGGATTGTTTTAGACGTACTAGTTTTTCACAAAAATCTCCTTTGTGATGGTTAGTTTCTCTGGTAATAGCTTGTAAGTGATAATACCTTCCATATCCCACCAAACAGACAGACTTTTTTTTGGATGAAGCCCTCATTTTTCAGTTGTAGATGGTGTTTCGTTGCGATCAATCTATTGTCTTTGACGTTTAATATTGTTATACACAATCCATTTCCATTACTGATTTGTTAGAACCAGAAATATGAAATCTATGCTTATATCGTTACATGAAGTGATAAATAATTAATTTTTTAATAGTCTAGAAAACTAATGATTTTGTAAGTTTTAATTGCACAAAATTTTTCATTACTCTTAAAAGTTCACTAGAAAAAAGGAAAGAATTGCTCTCGTTCTAACAACGAACAACATTAAGAATTAAGAAATATAAATAAAACTTTGATTCAATGTTATAATTTCATTTTAAGGTTCAGTACATAACTGTTGATTCGTTATCTATGATACAGAAATATTTTTCTTAATTATTATGTTGCAAAATTTCATAATTTTTAATGTACACACTAATGAATTAAAAATTAAAGTCTTATCTAAATTAAAGTTGCATATATATATAAATGTGTATATTTACAAATACGTGTATGTAGATAAACGAATTGTATCAGAGATTTGTTTCCCAGTTTGTGGAAATGAATTTATTGCTGCCAAATAAATTTCCGTACAGTTTTTATTGGATGTCGATCGTTATCTTTTTTACAATTTTGTATGCATTTAAACAAGTTGTGTGTAATATAATATAAACACAAATCACGTGTCCGGTGTTTGTAATTCTATTAGTCAAATATTTAAATTTTATGTTACAAATATGACAGAGCGCTACACGAAATATTCGCATATCTTACAGCGTATCACTATATTTTTATACGAATAAATTCATTGACACAGTATGTATACTTATATATATATATATATATATATATATATATATATATATATATTAATCTCAGATTATATAAATAACTTTAATATATATGTAATTTTGTAAAGTTTTTTTAGTGATTCCATAAAATCGCATAAATCTTATCAGATATAAGTGACATTATTTACCTTTAATGTTTGAAATATGACAAAAATAATGTGAAATATTTGCATATTTTTTAAAAACAGTTAAAGTTTATATATATATATATATATATATATATACATGCATACATACATTTATGCACAAAACATGTAATTAAATATATGAATAAATGTTAAAAAATTAAGTGACTATTCTCTTTCAGTAAAATTGACAAGAATGCTAATATATATTATCCATTTTATTGTATTTTCTGTATCTTCTTTATAAATTGCATAATTAAGCGCATAAACAACATCGTGAAACACATTTTATGATCTGAATTTTTCTTAATATTTTTAACAAATTCGTGCACAAATTAATTCGGTGCTTTTTTATTAAAAAAAGACTTTTACAGAAAAATGAAATGAATTTCAATCCGCAAAATATCCTTAATGATTTTGTATAAATTTGCTCCATCTGTCGGGTAAATGACGAATTCCTTGTCGAAAAAAATGGCTGCTTCGAGTCAATGAAGTCGTGATACATTTGTGGACCTCTTCTACTATTTTAGCATTTTAAGAAAGAAAATATTTGAAAATATTTGCATAGAAAATATTTGAAAGTATATTTGAATATTAAAAAGGCATTCAGTTTAAATAATGTGACAGAAAGTGTATTTATTAAGTTGGCAGGAAAATAATTGCGGTTTTTGTTTTCTGAGTTCTAACCTTAGTTTTTTTCAATGAAAGTCTCATTTTATCCTGGTCATGTTAATATTATTTCAAGTGCATTTTTCGGTCTATATTTTGGTAACATCAAGGTTTTATTATTAATTTGGCTTCAAAATACATTGTTGAATTAAAGATTGCAGAGAAGAAAAAACAGCAATTTTTTTGTATGAGTTCAAAACGGATGGTAAGCTGCTTGTAAACTAAACGACGCTTTTGGTTTCGGTACTGTGCATTGGTTGTTCTAAAAATTTCATTCTGGGAATGAGATCTTTGAAGATAAACAAGGTTGACAAAAGTTAGGCGTTAGTAATCCAACATCTCTAGACCACTTAAAAGCATTTAAATTAAATAATTTATATGAATTTATAGGTCATAAACCGCAACTATTTTTATACCAACCATATATGTATTATCAAGTCTAATTTATTATTTTCTTGTAAATAAAAGCGGTCTCTTAGTCAAATATTATTTTTAAAACTTTATCAAATACTATGATGTGAAATAAAATGGATCACTTTAAAATAAATATAAACGAAGTAGATATATATAATAATAATAATAAACATTTATTCGAATTTAATTCTAGTCATTATGAATAAAAACCCAATACAAATTTGTATCAAATTATATAAACATTAAAAAATATCAATACTCAATTAAAATGAAAAGTGTTTGGTGTGGCAATTAAAAGCGAATAATTATTTAATAAAATATTAATTTACAAATATGTTGACAATTGATTAAATAAATATACGAAATAAAAACGTGCATTGTTATTAAATAATGAAATTTGGTGGTCGAGTTCGTAAATATTATGACTGGACGTTGATTATTTGTTAGTCGTGGTATTCAAAAATATTGACATTCGTAGAAATAATACATGGAGGGAAAAACTGTAAAAAATATATTCATGTTCAACATGAATCAATCATAGGAACTTTATAGAAACAAAAGTAAACAATAAACGATTTATTTTAATTTATTCGTCAATTAAATTTAAACAGATTGTGTAGTTTGAAAATTTATTACTCTTTTATGATGATTAATTTTCAAATTATTTTACTATACAGGAGGTAGAGGTATTTAAATTTACTGTAAATTATTGTTACAGAATCTATATAAAAATCTATATTAACATTAGAATTATATATATATATATATATATATATATATATATATATATATATATATATATATATCAGTGAATAGTAGAAATCATATTAATTATATTCAATTATGCATATATGTGAGGGGTGGGCAACTTTATCGATAATACGAACCACATATAATAATTTTCATACATTTTTGAACGTTCAAGAGCCACAGAAAATATTATTTCAAAATTGTATTTTTATAAAGGTTGATAGAAAACTAATTGCGACCTTCAAATTCATATATAAAACCACAATTATTTCTCTACTGACCTTACTATAAATAATACAAAATACAACTATATAGTAGTCCTACTCACCAAAAAAGAATTATTTAATCTCGTTTAATTTCTTTGTAAAATGAACATGAAATTTCAATTTAAAATTCAATTATATAATTACTGGTCAACTACTGATATTTCGATAATGACTTAAATTTAAATCAAAGTAATTTATCTTCTCATTTTTTTTGTTTCGAAATCAGAATATTTTTCACAAGAAAAAAATATTTATTAGGATTTATCAGCTGTACAAATTAATTCGTTGCCTTTTTTTATAGAAAATGAATGTTTACTGAAAAATGGAACACATTTCAGTCCTTAAAATATCTCTCACTATTTCATATAACTTTTCTTCATTTGTCGGGTTATTGACGACGAATTGCTTGTCGAAAAAAGATGGTGATTTTGGGTTGATAAAGTTATTAATGAATTTCTGACACACTTCCATTGGTTTAAAATGGGTATCAACCTGATGATGCCTGAGCGACCAGAACGGGTGATAATCTGACTGGGTTAGTTCTGATGAATACACCGCATAAGAGAGAACTTTCCAGTTCAACAAACAAATAAGGTTTTTGGTCTTTTGCGAAAAATGCAACAGAGCGTTGTCGTGCTGCAAAATAACTTGTTTCATTCCCTCGACAGGGAATGATGTTTTTCTCACTAATACGTCACTTAAATGGATGAAATATTGTTAGTAACGCTCTGAGTTCACAGTATGATCAGGTTCGAGTAACTCATAATACACTACATCTATAATGTGCCACCAAATACACAATTATACTTTTTGGAGTGAATATTTGCTTTAGGAGTCGATGTCGATAGTTTAACGGGTGTAATCCATGATTTTTGGCATTAAAGGCTGTCGCATAAAATCTATTTTTCATCCCCGGTTATGATTTTATACAAACACTCCTTTATTTTGAACCTTTTGAGTGGGGACGTAGTCGTATCTCATCTTTCATTGTTTTCTAGGCAGAACTCATGTGAAATCCATTAACCCAGCTCTTGAATTTTTCTCAGCCGAATTAGACGATAGGAAATTACTTGCTGGATAAATCCGAGTCGTCCTGCGAGTTCCTATTCAGTATGAGCAGAGTTTTCACTGAACAACTTGCGCTGACAACAGTTCATAGATCCGCGTGCCCAAACGCTACATTGTAATTCGATGTGAGCAGCAACTGGAAATGAGAAAACTCGGCAGAGTCTCACGAAAATAATTTTGTCTTTACCTATTTTACATAGATACATGTACAGTAATTTAGTTTATTAATAATTGTTTACAGAGTGATACATTTCAAAACAATCTGGAATATGTAATGCAACAAGACATTCCTTGCACTTCCAGGTAGTTTCAATGCATTTATTGTTATTTGCACATACTTTACATCTCCTTTGAGGATTTATTTTAGCCGTTGTAGATGGAATGTTCCTGGGAAAATGTCCTCACTGCTTTGCTTGTAAACGAAGTGGCGTGTTACAAACAGACATCCTTTTACACCTTTGATAATCAGGAATACGAACAGTTTGTAAAATTTCTTCTACCACATCTAGCCGAAATTTTGAAAACGAGTATTTTTTAGCCTTCGCCGTAGTTTTTTTCGCAAGAAAAAAACTATGGCAAAATAAAAGGAACGTGCGTGGCACGTTACTATTTTATTTTCGAGATAACTGACCATCGACATGTATACCACGTTATTGGTGATTTCGAAACAAAAACATCTTTCCAGCGCAAGTGGTTCATAGCTGCTCAAACTACTAGTCTTCAAATTTTTCGGTCATCTGGAACGTTCTTGATCGGAAAAATCAAAATCACAACGCCTAAAATCTTTGAAATTATTTTTGAATGTTTCATACGTCATAACACATTCTTATAAATCTGAACAAATCATCCTGTATCTTCGGCAGCATTTTTTTCAACTGAAATGCTAAAAGTATACTTTTCAGACACCATCGTGTTCACTACTATTCTGTGAGATTATGCTATCCACTTGGCCAATATATATATTGTGTTTTTAAATGTTAAAGTTGGTACTACCAACTCCTAAAACGACGAGAAAATATTTTAATTTAAAACAAAGTTATGACTGATTCAATTTAAACGAACCGAATTAATTTTTACAGTTAATAGCTTATTGATTTATATTTATATTTGTAAGAGCTTAATGATTACTACTCGACAATAAATACACGAATAAGAATTTTACTCAAATTTGATTATTTTATAGATTTTTGTTTCGAATCGATGCTATAGCGAAAATAATTAAAATTATTTTTTAATTATTATGAACGAAAACTGTCATTAGAGTTATAAAACATAAAAGATTATTATTTGTTCTTTTTTGTTATTGTATCGAAGTGTTAGATAATCTATAAAATATTTAAATTAAAATAGTGTATTTATTTATAATACTGTCGAATTTAATTAACAACTTGTTAAAATGATAGAGAGATCCCATCAGTTAAAAAAATAAGATAATGATCGAAAAATGAATGAAAATACATAAATATATAAATAAATAATGTAATTATATTTAGACCTATATATACTCACATATACACACACTATATATATATATATATATATATATATATATATATATATATATATATATATATATAGTTAAAATGGTAATTTCTCAATTTTATGTAATAATTTTCGATTTTCAATTAAATTATACGCACGTACGTATTTTTTTTAATTAATTTTTACTGTTATCATTTTTAAGATAGATTTTTACGAAATTAATCGAACATTATAACTATCAACACATAAAAATTTGTCAGTTTCGGTGGATTTAATCGTTTTCGTTCGAGTAAATGAATGAAGTTTATTAGAAATTGATGGTTTAAAGTAAGATATATTTCATATAAATGATATGGAATAATCGGTTAATTTACATATTTATACACAATGTTTCGATGAATTAATTCTCGTTATATATACACGAGGGACATTTGATAAGTATGGTAAGAAAGCAAGCTTTTCAATAATCGATCATAGATTATTTTTGATCTTTGCTTATGCGCATTTTGAACAAACAAAATACTATTTAATAACGAATCAGTAATATTCTAACATCAATTATTGACCGTTTTTGATCAGAAAAAATGTGACTTTTGTGTTCAGTTATCAAAAATCTAGTTTTCAGAGATTTTTTTAGATTTAATTTATTTTAGGGTTTCACTTGAAATTTAACTAGGATATATTTCAATTGTAAAAAATATTGAATTTGCAAAATATTTATATAAAAAGGTCATTTGATAAGTATAATAAGAAAGCAGGTTAAACACTGTTTTTTGAAAAAATCTATTTTATTTCTCAACGTAGTCTCTATCAAGGGCTATACATTTAGTCCAGCAAGTCTGCAAAATACGATTAGGGTTTTAGGGCGGGTCGGCAGCTAAGGTCATTAGCTCCCGAAGCCAGCGGGCCAAATTTTTAAGTTTAAAAAAAATAAATTGTAAGTGGCCAAGTCCGTAGAATAGGGTAGATGAGGAATCAATTCGAAGCCTAATTCGTGCAATTTTGCCATTGCGACAATCGATCTGAAGGACGGCGCATATCCTGTTAAAAAAGCACATTTTTTACGCCAATTTTGGCCGTTTTTATTTCAGCTCTTCTTTCAAACAGTCCAGTAATCTTGCATAATAGGCTTCTGATATCTCTTTTCTCATCGTAAAGTTGTCGATCAGGATGATTCATTGGAATCATAAAAAACCGTAGCCATCATCTTCCCAGTCGGACTTCGCCTTCTTTCGCGCACTTTCACCACTACTTTGACATAGGTGTGTAGTAGTGGATTAATGTTTCATATACAAGATGATTTCATAAACAGGATGATTCCTTGGGAATCACAAAAAAAACAGTGGAAATCACCTTCCCAGCCGACAAAACTGTCTTCGTCTTTTTTGGCGCACTTTCACTAATCGTTGTGCACTCTTTTGACTTCTACTTCGGCTCAGTTGTGTAGTGGTGGATCCATGTTTCATCCAGGGCGACCAATTGACGCAAAAAGCCTTGCTCGTTTTTCTATTTCTATGACACCTGCTACAATACTCACATCAAACATCTGTAGTACGTGAAAAATGCGTCGCTTTTGGCTGAAATTTCGCCTATGCTAGTTTAAAAAATAACATTTGATAGCTGTGACATTATAAAATGAATGGTGGCGCCATGCCAAACTCATCAAACGACCCTCGTATATATATAATAAAAAGTGAGAAAATTACTTTTGCGTCTAATTTTATTTTCAGTTAATTTATATTTCTAATCACTTGTAACTTATTTATCTTATAATTATACGTAGTTAATTGTGAAGATTTCGTACACATAATTATTTATTTTAATCTCAGTTATTTTGTATAGAAGAATTACATAAATTGATAAATATTCATTTGTTTATAAGAAAAATTCCTTCAAATTTCTTGAAGTTTTAGTTTAAATTTATTTCTATGGGTATTTTTTTGTCATGATGTATAAGACATATGTAGATATCTCTCTCTCTCTCTCTCTCTCTATATATATATATATATATATATATATATATATATATATAATTTAACAGAGAATATTCGAAAAAATCGGATTTTAGTAGACAAAATAATCTTAAATTGTATTGAAAAAATATGATTCACAAAGAATTATCATTTTATGATCAGGATGGATTTTAATTTATAGATAATTGTCAGGAACAGAGGTTTTTGAATTTTAGTTTTCAATATTTCATGATAAAATCTGACTTTACGAGCTGATATGTTGTTTTTGACCGACTGATTGTTTTTGTTAATGAGAAAATGAACTAGTCGGAAACTTAAGGTACGATAAATCTTGATCTCATACCGGCTCGTAAATGTCTCTGTAACATAACAGGTCCGATTCTTTGACCATAAATTTCAGCGTTTTAAGTCAAGAATGAGGATGTGTCGAGTTGTAGTCTCCGAGAATTCATACTAGTACATTTTGTTCCATTTTACACGATTGTGAAATAATAAAACCTGTAGGAAGACACACTTTTTTATTATTGAAAAATGAAAGTCCGTCTCCAAAATTTTGTTCAGGAAAAGATTGTCTCCTTTTAAAAGTGAACTTTAATCTCTAATCGAATATATTCTTTTGTAATCTAATTATACTTTTATAAAGTTCAATTTATTTTCTATCAATATTGAAACTTTTTAAACTATATTAAAACTTAACGTCGTATAATAATTATTATGTGCACAGACAGAAGAAATAAATTAAAATTTAAGAAGTTTTCATTTAAAACGAACTACCCATGCCTTATATGTCAACTAATTAAAATTCATTCAAAAATTAAACGTGATCAGGATGTAGCTAAAAATAAATTTACCATTTTTTTCTAATTTACGAAAGATTAATTATTTTCTAAAAAAAAAATTTAAACGGTATACATAAATGTAAAAAAATGTATGTAATGAAATTATGTTCAAAAATATTAAATTAAATTATTAATTAATTAATTTAAAGAATGATTTTTCCTCTAAACCACATCCGTAATAAGCGACAGATTAACAGATATTTTTTTAGTTAAAATTATTATATTTAAACATAAGTAATATATATATATATATATATATATATATATATATATATATATATACACATACATACATAATATTGTCATCAAACTTTGATGATCCATTACTGAATGGATGGTTTTTCCAAATGTTTCCACTTACGCAAGAATGCTGCTCCATTACTGAATGGATGGACTTTCTAAATGTTTCCATTTACAACGAGAGAATGCAATAATATATATATATATATATATATATATATACACACACACATGTATAATATTATCATTAGTCTTTGATGATCCATTACTGAATGGATGGACTTTCTAAATGTTTCCATTTACAACGAGAGAATGCAATTATATATATATATATATATATATATATATATATATATATACACACACATGTATAATATTATCATTAGTCTTTGATGATCCATTACTGAATGGATGGACTTTAAATGTTTCCATTTACAACGAGAGAATGCAATTATATATATATATATATATATATATATATATATATATATATATATATATATATATATATGTATATGTATACATTTGTTGTACCGGAAAGTAAACCATTATTTTATATAGTGTTATTTGAGTTAGTTTGTATCCGTACACGGTAGAGTGAAAATCTTCTTTTTTTTTGAAAAACTGTTCGTTGAATTTATTTTCTGTAAAATAAAATTTATTTTGTTATTAAGTATAAAATGTCTAAGCCCGAAACCAACGAAGAACACTTGACACATTGCATACTGCTTGTTTATGATCAGGGAATGAATGCCATAAAAGCCACTAATGAAATTTATGGCGATGTCCTAACAGTAAACAGATGCCAGTCCTGGTTTCGAAACTTCCTCTGACTCGTAAGTCAGGGTTAACGTGAAGAATGGCCCTTTTATACATGTGATGGGATATACGCGGAATCATTTACTCTGAGCTGTTAAAATCGGGTGAAACAATTACCTCAGAGGTCTATTGTCAACAATTAGAGAGAAAAAACTAAAAGTTGAAGGATAAACGTCTACATTTAGTCAACCGAAAATGGGTAATTTTTCACCATGATAACGCATGCACTCATACAGCAAGGATGACCCGCGAAAAAATTCTTGAGCTGAATTGGAAAGTTATACCACACCTCCGTATTCGCTAGACCTCAGTTCTATCGATAATATATATATATATATATATATATATATATATATATATATATATATATATATATATATATATACACACACACACATAATAGTTATTAACTCTTTTTATATATTAACAATTCATAAATGTCGTCCCTAAAAATACGATATTTTGGTAAATACATATAATAAGAATACTCTGGCTTGATTCAAATTTTATTTCATAAATTTAAAACCACTTACAGAGAACAATTAATATTTTTCAGTATTATTATTATTTGTCTAAGTTTTTGTGATTTAAAAACTTTATTACTTTTATAACTTTGTTTTAAATATTAACAGAAAATAATATATATATATATATATATAATTCTTAAAATAATTCATTTTAAATGTTACTTCTGTTTAAATTTGTTTTCCAATATTCATTATTCAATGTTTTCCAATATTAATTATAAAATGTAATTTTATCATGCGTACAAACAAGTCTCCACCTATTTTTTACATAGTTCATGTAGCTGATCCTTGTATAGCAGGTGATCTTGAATTTATTTGGCCATACCTTGATATGCAGGGCCCCGATAACATCCTTAGTCTTTTGATGATGTGCAACTTGCTTTTATTGTTATTACTTCTCTGAAATAGTGAAAATTTGTGAAACAAATAAGTCTTATTAAGGTAATCGCTTTGTAATAAAATATAACATCGGCATAGGATGGAAAGCAATAAAATATTGAGTGAAAAATGATTATATTTTTCGAAATATTCTCCTTTTAACTAAATTCACTTATTACAGTGATATTCAAGAGTCTTTTTGCAGTTATTGTAGTCCGATTCGTCCCATTCTTCGAAATACGCGTTTATGTCAGCAATCACTTCGAATTCCGATGTGTATTTTCCAATAACGTGAAAATTTTTCAGGTTAGAAAACAATCTAAAGTCCAACGGGGTCAATTCTAGCGAGTAGACTTCAAGAGGCAACAATTTAAGGTTCAATTAATGAATTTTAGCTATCACAATAACTTGCGATAGCTAAAATTCTAATAAGTTTGTTAAAACTTGTGACATGTGATATTATCCTGATGATACAGAGCTTTTTTCTTTACTAATCAGAGCTATTTATCGCCAACTCTCTATTGCAGTTAGTTAAATAAGTTGACGTAATATTTTCCACTTATTTTTTTTCCTTTTTCAATATAATCAACTAAAAGAATGCCTTTCGTATCACAAAATATTAACCCCATAATTTTTCTGGCCGATGGAACTGCTTTCCCCTTCTTCGGAGCTGGTTCGCTTCTCATTCTCCACTGTTTTGATTATTTCTCAGTCTTTGGAGTGTAATGATGAATCGAAATCTCGTATATGGTAACGAATCTATGCAAAAATTCTGCTGGATTGCACTTAAACAGCGTCAAATACTGCTCGAGAATGGTTATATGGTTATATGCTTGAATTTTTACTCTGGTGTGAGCAATCGTGAAACCCACCGGGCAGATAGCTTTCTCATGCCCAAAACTTTTGCCTAATATGATGTGTTCACTCTTTCGATGTTCACACAACCTCAGCTATCATGATCAATTTCAGTCGATGATCTTTCGATACAATTTTGTGATAAGTTTTCTCAGAAGTAACCGTTTTTGGTCTACCCGAACGTTGTGAGTGCATAACGATCACATTTAAAGTCCGCGACCCATGTTTTAACAGTTAAAAACGATGAACAAAACTCGTGTCAAGTAGAATCCAGCTCAGCTTTCATTTCGGTTGAGGATAAACTCTTTATATTGAAATATTTTATCACTGTGTGTATTTCGGTTTTCTCCATTACTTACAAAACGCAAGACTTCTTCACTTTGAAAGACTGTCAAATGCAAACTACTTGGAGTAACTTTATGAAACTTCAAATTCAAACTAATGAAGAATGATATTGCACAAAACCATATACATATTTATATATATATATATACATATACAAAATCAATATCATATATCAGTAAATATCTCATTCAAAATATATATTAAAAAACAGAGGAAAAAAGTTACAGTCGACAAAAGAACTTGCATATTACAGAGTCGAGCACGATTGCTGTAATGGGAATAGATGAACATAAAACGTAGAAATTAATAACCACACTGAATAAATTCAACGTGCTGTTATAAATTCGAAACGATAAAACATGTCAATTTTCTTCAACGCTAAGTTTATTAAACGAATACGATTTTAAGACCGTATATCAATTCGAAAGCTTCCCGAATATCATATTTTATACTATTTAACGTAATTGCTGTTCTACTACAATTGTAGAATACAATACGACTGGTTCTGTTTATGGTTATGAACTCTGTTATGTCATGTCTTGAAATAATTTCGTTTCGTTTATTATTTTACATGAACAATTATGTTTAATGAATGAATTGTAACTATGTGACTACGGTTCTTGTATTTGGTATCGATTCGCAATTCATCAAAATATGTTCTTTCGTAGAACTTACATATTTCAGTACGAACAGATGTTTCTTTTTTTTAAGCTTATACGTAGGTCGTTTGATAAGTTCGGTAAATTTATATGATGTGGCGTCACCATTCATTTGGTAACGTCACGGCAATCATGTGTCACTTTTCAAACTAGCAAAGGTGAAATTTAAACTAGAAGCGATGCGTTGTTCACGTTCTACAGGCGTTGTGAAGCGAATATTGTAGCAGTTGACACAAAAATGGAAAAAAAACGAGCAGGCATTTGTGTGTCGATTTGTCAGCGTGGATGAAACATGGATCCATCACTGCATATCTAAGTTGAAGCAGCAGTCAAGGCAGTGAACAACGATTGGTGAAAGTACGTTGAAGAATACGAAGACAGTTTTGTCGGCTGGGAGATAATGTCCACTGTTTGTTGAGATTCCCAAGGAATCATCTTGAATGACTACTTAACGAAGAGAAAAATGATAACAGGAGTTTCTTATGCAACATTATTGGACCGTTTGAAACAAAAATGGCCAAGACTGAAGCACAAATAAGTGCTCTTTCACCAGGATAACGCGTCGTCCCACAAATCAACCGTCATAATAGCAAAATAGCACGAATTAGTCTTCGAATTGACTCCTCATCCATCATATTCTCCGGAATTGGCGCCATGCAACTTCTTCCTCTTCCTAAACTTGAAAATTTGGCTCGGTGGGAAGAAATTCTCGTCGAATGATCCCGCCTTCAATGTGTGTTTTCCAGACTCGCTGGACCAAATGTTTAGCTCTCAATGGAGTCTATGTTGAGAAATAAAATCTCGTTTTTTCAAAAAAACGATGTTTAACTTGATTTTTTACTATACTTAACAGACGACCGATGTATTTTGTACAACTTTATTATATTTTGAAAGAAACAATATTATTTTTTTAAAATTAACAGATATTGTTTTCTTCTCTATTTTATAAAGAAAGTCTGTATCATGAAACGAGAACCAATCTTACATTTAAATATAATCAATAGTATTTAAAAGTAATACGATAGCAACCTGGATTCAAATTTTGCTCTCTTATATGCCATTTACATGAACTATTCTCACAATTGAATTAAATTTAACTTTATTTTATTGGTAAATAAGGTCAGTTTTATTGAGACTGTACTTAGTTTAGAAATCTATTACATACCAACTATTGAGAGTGTTTCTTACAGTAAATAACTATATATTTTGAATATTAATAAAAAGTTGAATGAATAACATGAAAAAAGATTTCTTTAAATCTTCCTGTGTCGATGGGAGTGTGTAACATCCAACAGTTTTGTTAAATGTAATTATATATTTAAACAATTTTATAAAATCATTGCTTGATTATTCGAAATTTGATAAAAGCTATGCTACTTTGTAAAAAATTCAAAATTATAGATCATAGTATTTGAGATGACTAAATGATTTCACTGGATTGCACGTCATTTACTTTGATATCGTGACAGATTGATTAATGGAATTTTGAATTTCTTACTTTTAAGTTGTTATTTTTCTTATCTTTGAGGTCACTGTTCTTTGTTTTTGTTTCTCCATTACCAATTTCTTATTTTATTTATCTATTCAGATGATATCAGTATCTATCTGAAGATTTTGAAAAGCTGAATCGATAATGAAGAAACTAAACTGAAGAATAGTAACCTTAAACAAGAAAAATAACTTCAAATCTAGGTACATAGGAAGGAAACAAGTTATACACTTTTAAATAGTCTTTAATTTTATTAATACAAAATTGACAACTAATACAATATGAAAGAAATATTTTATTTCAATGTTTATTATGATTTTTTCAACACTTATGAGCTATCACAAAATATAGACATTTTCCAGTTTCTTTCAATTTGCATAACTGATCCTATTCTTCCCTTTGCTAAACATTTTCAGCATATCAGTGTTACAAATATATATATATATATATATATATATATATATATATATATATATTGTGTGTGTGTATGTGTGTGTGTGTGTGTGTTTCATACTAATAAAATATCGAAATTGAACTAAAAGAAAACTTTTTTACTATAACAATATAGGATTTCCTTTTAAAAATTCAATGTTATTTAAAAAAAATAAATATAAATATTTATTAAAATACGTTAATAAAATATCTTTTTTTGTAATATCATTTATTACTGGAGAAATACTAAGAAATATATCTGTCCTTTCTATTTATTTTCATATTATTTAAATAAAATATCAATGTTTGTGTATATTTTTCAAATTTTCCCTCTAAACAATATTAGATCATAGTTCAGTAAGTCTTGAAGACTATTATTTTTGCAGGAAAATGTACGACTATGTATCTTGAAAGAGAGAATTAAAGTTTAGCATATTGTTCAGTAATCATTTATTATTACGATCTTCAAATTAACATCGTTAGAAAAGTATTATAATAATGTAAAAGAACTATTTAATAGAAGCTGACAAAAAAAGTATCTTTTCACCGTAAGAATATCAGATCCTATGATGTGTGTAAAATGTAAATAGGATTAAATTCATTGTATGAAAATCTATATTCTAATCAGCTTGTCTCTAATATCTATTTTCTAGACTGTCGATTCTTAAAAAAATTCAAAGAAAAAATAGCTAAATTGTAAACATTAAACTCTTTGGGTATATTTTTAATTATTAACTACTATTTTTTTAAGCCATTAAAACATATTTTGATTTTATTTCTGAAAAGAAAAATTAAAAATAAACTCAATAAACAACATGTGATTTTAAAATCTTACTTTCTTGATTCTTGCTCCAATGGTTGCAAGAAAGTAAGATAAGGGAAGTAAGTAAAGGGTCATTTAAGAATAAGAAATGCCTTATATTACCTACATGATTTTTATTAAGGTCATTTTTCTATATAAATAGGGGATATGATGTAGAAAAATGACCGTAATAAAATTCGTGTATATAAAATGACATTTTTTTTTACTAAATCTTCTTTAAACGCCTTTTACTTTTTAGTTTGACCTCGTATATATATATATATGATGATTTAACACATGGAAGTATTTAAATGGGGCGCAGGGGTTAAAAATTGTCATCTTATTTTTATTTTGCATTTTAGTTCAATTTAATAATAAATTACAATTGAACTGAAATACTGAATGAGAGATAAGATCTTTTCTTTTAATTTTCAATTTTTTTTGATACTGTTATGTGGAAGCCTAAGTTGAATTACATATATATATATATATATATATATATATATATATATATATATATATACATACATGCATACATACATGGTTTTCCAATAAAAACGGATTTTTTTAATTTGAAATAAAACACAGAATTTGTTCTAAAGTTTTAATTCCTTTATTATAAATAATAGTTGGGCGTATGCCATTTCTAAATGAAAAATAACATCGTGTAAGTGACCACCGCGTGCTTTCTTACAATTAACCATTCTTTTGTTAAAATTTTCAATACAATTCTTACATAATTCGGGTTCTCTCTCACCAGTTACTGTTCGGATTTCATCTTTTAGGTCGGAAATTATTTTAGTATTATTAGCGTATACCTTTCGTTTAACGCGACCTCAAAAAAGTAGTACAACGGTGTTAAATCGCAAGATCTCGATGTCCAATGAATGTCTCCATTCCTGAAAATAACGCGATAAGGAAATTTCGATCCCAATAAATAAATTTTTTTACCAGTTGTATGGCTTGTTACACAATCCTACTGACACCACATTTCCTCCAGATCAGTATCATCCAATTCTATCCACAAAAAAATATTTATCTTATTTCGGTTTCTTTTTCCATTCATAATAATCGCTTTACCAGCCTGATTCTCGAAAAAGTAATTACCAATGACTCTGCCAGACCAGAATGCGCACCAAACAGTCACTGTTTCTATATGCAGTAGCTTCTCAACGAACTTCCTCAGATTTTCTTCAACCAAGACTCGGCAATTTCGCTTCTTAGCGTACCTAGAGAGTTCGAAATGAGCTTCATCGCTAAAGATGACATTCAGAAAAACCGTGTTGTTCTAGTACTCAATTAACAAATTTCCGATTCAGTGAATGGTCGGCTGGCTTCAATTCTTGTGTTAATTGATCCTTATAAACCTTCAGCAATAAATTCTTATGCAAAATACGCCATATGACCATCTGTAAAAAGCGCAGTTTCTGTGAACGTCGTGGAATTGACATTCCTGGCTCTTCACGAACCAAGTCAATGTTTTCTTCAGAACGAGCACAATGAACACGTATTAGTGTTTCTTTATCTTTAACCGATTCAATCTGTTCAAATTTACTCACTAATCGAAGAATTGTTGATGCAGGTAGACGAATATGTCGAGAATAAATATCGCGTAATTTAATAAATGTATTATTTATAGAATAACCATTTTCTTAACATAATTACATTATTACAGAGCATTGTTCTGTTGTATACAAGGTCATAACTAAAAATTACAGTGTCAAAACATATATATATATATACATATATATGAAGCTTACTAATCGTTAAGTGCATAAAAATTAGGAGAAATTTCTATGTTATTAGTCCTTTGCGTAAAGATCTTTTGGATTCCGGTTCAGAACACATTTTTTGATCTCTAGTGTAAACACTCTTGCATTGTATTTCTCATACGGCTAATGAAAAAACTCAATGTATTTAAGATATAGTTTTAAGGTGCTTGGCTACTTATCATACTATTTCGACATACTACGAGTCATTTCCACCTTTTTAAATAATTAGAAATAGCTGGGAGAAAAAATGTACTTAATAAAAATCCTATCGGTGGAATAAGTTTTTTGTACTTTTTAAAAGTACCTTTACTTTTTCATTTCCCCTTATATATATATATATATATATATATATATATATATACATGTGTGTATTTGTTCATATATATATATATATATATATATATATATATATATATGTTTATATGTATATGTGTTTGAATAAGCTCCCCGTTAACGTATAGAGGTATATTGGTACCGTAACAACAAAAGCGCGTTGCAGGATTCGACATCAATCAAAAGATTGCAATCGTTTCATGTCACGAAACAGCAAATATTTATATACTTGCGCGTTTGTTTATTGAAAATCGACCGCAACGCGGCTACTGGATAAAACCCTTACGCGTCACGCGTAGGTAGACATTAAACAAAACGCACCTGGTTAAACTATATCTAATAGGTCGGTAATTGAAGTCGGGTGTATTTTTATTGTAGGCGGGAGGTCTGGGTGAAACTCGTCACAGTGTTACGGAATGACCGTCGAAGGTTATAAAACAAGAACTGTAATTGTTCAGTTATTTAATCGCGTTCTTCTCCCATGCTATTAAAATACCTCACACTAAGATTTATACTACACATCATCGATCCGAACAGAAAAATGTACGAGTAATCAGAATTGTACATTCTTTTATAATTGTGTTATGATGTTTATAATCGTATAAGAAACATATGTGATCGAATTTGTATGTCGTTCGATTATTATATACACTGTGACAGAAGTTATGGAAATAGTTATAGTATTCTAATATTTAAAATATACATTTTACTAGTGGTTTCATTTTCTGCAATAAATAGTGATTTTAAACATTTATCTTAAAGATAGATGTTAAGAATACTAACCATGAATAAACACTTGCTTGTTTTTTAACTTGAAAAATTATTTTGTATAGCAGATGTTTGTCTATATATATATATATATATATATATATATATATATATATATATATATATATGTATATATATATATATATATATATGTGTGTGTGTGTGTGTTTGTGTCGGAATTATGATTCCTGAAAAGCATATAAATGTATGTGAGGAATGTCAGTCGTGTGAAACATATGCTTATATGTCTGGCCGGTGTATTAGTTGTAACCAGGAAATGAGTAGCAGATAAGTAGACATTTTCAATTAAAGAACGCGTAAAATTGGAGCACATTTCTCAGCCGCGCGCATACCACGGGAAAGTGTTTTGTCAACAGGATTCGACGTGACAAATTACCACCGTGTGGATATCAATCTCGTGTTGTCGCCGTCGTGCGTGCATTTTTAATTAAAACAAAACCGTTTCGAATATCTCTGGGTCTATATTAATGAGGTCTTTGACGTAGACGATAAACTTGATGATACAGTTTTGTCAACTTGGTTCTTTTTTTCAACTGTTGTGCATATATCATAAAGTGCTATATATATATATATATATATATAATATTTACATAATTTATCACCTACATACTCCACTGTTGAATAAATATCTGCTATAAAATTCTACATCACGTTTGTACTAAACTGAAACTTGGCAATCATATCATAAATTATTACATTTTTCTTTTTCAGAAAATAAAACTTCGTCCAAGAATTCTTGAATTTTATCAAAATATAGGGCTGGCCAAAAAGGAATTACGTTTTTTTTTCTATGTAAATAAAATGTGAATTTTTCATGGGAAACAAAAACTTTATTATACAATATATTTTCCATTCTGTTTGGTTGCCTCTTGCCATCTTTCAGGCAACTTCATGATTCCGCGTTTAAAACAGTTGTTATCTCTTTGGCAAAATAACAGTTCCAAAAACGATTTGATATCCTCATCAATAGTGAAGGTTTTTTTATTCAAGGCGTTCTGCAAATAAGTAAACAAACTGTAGTCTGATGGTGCCAGGTCTACTAAATGATCTGTTCCCTTATGCTACACTCACAGACATGATTAGAAAAATGTGAAGCATAATAGATGTATTAGATAATATGTTTAGAAATCACATGTTAATAATTTTATTCAATAGTTCTGCCAATTTCGAGCGTAGTTAAAATTGTATGCATAAACACGATTCATCAGTAATAATTCTTCTCCAATTTCTTCACTTATTTTGTTTTCATATTTAATTTTCAATCATTTTTCTTTGAAACTGTATTGTTCTAACCTATTAAATTTCTATAAAACTTAAAAAAAATACAAATAGAAAAAAATGAATAATATATATACTCGTATGTATATATATATATATATATATATATATATATATATATATATATATGTATATAAAGGACCACATACATAATTTTCAGGGTTTTCTGACTACAATTTTCTGTTTTCAAAACTACGAATTTTCCTGAAACGTGGATTATATAAACATGAATCACAGAATACCTAAAAGGAATTATAGAAAAGGAGTTTCAAATATAGAACCATGAGCGACTACGTTAAGACGATAGCCTTTTAATTGTATGTTTTAACATAGATTAATTCTTTTTTCGATAAACATTGTACATACATACATACATATATATATATATATATATATGTATATATATATATTAGTTTCTAAATGAACTATTTTGTCTATAACGACCTTTTAAATGCGTTAGATAAATCAGAACCACGCAGAACAATTCGAGAGCTTGCACAAAAGTTGGACGTTAGTCATCCAAAGTTCTGGATAACTTAAAACAGTTAGAAAAATCAAAAAAGAGAAAAATGTATATGAATTAAAAGGTCATAAACTGCAATTATTTTTCTACCAACCTAATAGTACTAAAAAGAATAACAAAAGAAAATATTTTCTCTAATTAAATTTAGTCAGTATTTATTGATCTATTTTCAATGTAAAACGCTACATTTTTCTTAAAATAGTAAAAACCATATAGCTTTTTGTCAATTATAACAAAAAAATTACTAATTATTATATTATACTACCAACACCTCACCCTCACACGCTTCTCATGAACAGATTACGTTTTTTGAATTATTTGACCAACTTCTTTAAAGAGAAAATCTCTTATAAAATGACTTTTCAGAAGATGATTATATACTCGTACATTTGGTAATCGTTAATGAAAGAAAAGAAATATGCACTTAGTAAAAAAAAACGTTAATTGAAAACAACACACATTATTTTGATGAAACAAAAACTTCATTAAAATAAATTATTTAAATATGTAGAAAAAATAACATTAGATGTGATACGATATGACATATTTACTACTTTTTTATATACAAGTTTATTCATCAGTCTGTCTTAAAACCTATTCTGAATATTTTATAAAACGTTCATTTATATATATATATATATATATATATATATATATATATATATATATATATATATATATATATATATACATATAGATATACATATACATATATATATATATATACATATATCACAGTGTGAGGTAAATGAAATAATTGTTTAGTTATGTTCAATTACAAAAGCTCTAAATAAAATTCAAAGATCAAACCAATGTATTTTTCATACCTTGCTGATCGTTTGCAAACCGCAACACATTACATACACACACATACACACACCGCGTCTCGCACAAATGAACATAATTTCACTAAATCACACGCCAAAACAATCTCGTACGCCATAATTTTCAGAAGATGGATGTGTTAGACATGTCAACACATGTTTTCTTTGCAACAGAGTCGACCAAAATGACACCTCGACAGCGAGTACAGTCGATCGAATCATAAATGTCGTACAATGTGCGCACGATAACCATAAAGATATACAGCCATGTCTATTTGTATCGACGTTCAGTGCTCCATAGTTCTACATAGTTTTGTATATAACACGTGTTCGCCAATAATTGGAGCTACTTAACTGTGTACTAATTATGTGTTAATTGCTACGGCCAGGATATGCTAGTGTTGATGAGCCGTGGTAAAACTAGATGCCAGAATATATGGCTGTTTCGCGGTACCGACTTCGATATCTAGTACAGGCTTTTGATGTTTGCCAAGATTCTATGTTTATAGGAAAAGTTTTATTACTTCGTTGATGTGTTTGATGAAGACATATTGAGTGTTTATGTTGTGTTTAGATGTACATCACGAAATGTGTTATTTTGTACGTACGATGTAGGACGCTTTTGTTATTCTGTACTAAATCACTAATTCATTATTTAATTGCACACTAAATGTGTAACCAGTTATATAATAGAATATTATTTGTTTGTTCATTTTGAAATCGTATCTATTTTTGACTATATAATTAATAAAACAAGGATGCTTCAAATTGAAAATTGCAATCGTTATATCATGTATACAAATTAATTCGGTGCCTTTTTTTATAAAAAAAATGCTTTCTTATTGGAACAGATTTCAATCCCCAAAATATTCTTCATTATTCTGTATAACTTCACTCCATCTTACAGATAACTGATAAATCCCTTGTCGAAAAAAAGATGGCCACTATGAGTCGATCAAGTTGTAATTCATTTTCGAATCTCTTCTACTATTTTAACATTTTTACATATTTCATGCATTACAATACCTTCCTTCAAAGCTGAGCAAATTATTCTCTTAGTTTTGGCAGCATCTTCTCAACTGAAATGCGAAAAGTGTTCACTGTCTAATGTGCTGCTTTTTGGTCGCCATCGTATTCACTACTCTTTTGTGAGGTTATTCTAACTACTTGCCCAAGATGTATAGGTCGTTTGATAATTATGGTAAAAAAGCAAGTTAAACACCGTTTTTTTTTGGAAAAAATCGATTTTTATTCTCAATATAGTCTCCATTGAGGGCTTACACACTTGGCCCAGTGAATATGCAAATTATGCATTAACGACAACGATGGCATCTTCATTCGATTAGAATTTCTTCCCACGAGCTAAATTTTCAAGTTTGGGAAGAGGAAAAAGTCGCACGAGGTCAAGTCCGAAGAATAGAGTGGATGAGGAATCAATTCGAAGCCTAATTCATGCAATTTGCCATTACGACGATCGATTTCTGGGACGGCGCATTGTCCTGGTGAAGGAGTATTTTTTTATGCGTCAATCTTGGCTGTTTTTGTTCCAGTTCTTCTTTCAATCGGTTCAATAATATGGCATAATAAACTCCTATTATCGTTTTTTCCATCGTTAAGTAGTCGATCTGGATAATTCATTGAGAATCACAAAAAAACAAAGGCTATCATTTTTCCAGCCGACAAAACGGTGTTCGCCTTCTTCAACTCACTTTCACCAGTCGTTGTCCACTGCTTTAATTACTGCTTCGACTCAAATGTGTAGTGATGGATCCATGTTTCTTCCACGGTAACGAATTGACATAAAAAGGCCTGCTCGTTTTTATACATTTTTGATCCATTTTTGCTATAATGCTCGCTTCAAACATCTATAGAATGTGAACAACGCGTCGCTTCTTGCTGAAATTTACATATGCTAGTTTTAAAATTAACACTTGATAACCGTGTCGTTACCAAATGAATTGTGGCGCCACATCATATAAATTTACCAAACTTATCAAACGACCTACGGATATAATGTTTTGGAATGTTAAGATTGGCACTCTTAAAACGATGAGTAAATATTTTAATTTAAAACAGAATTATGTTTGTTTCAATTTAAAGACACTGAATTACTTGTTACACATAATAATTTTTTAAAAAAAACAGATTGGTATCATTTGATATAAAATCTTTTAACAATTTTCTCGCCGTAATATTGAATTATATTAATTGATACGTCCCTGCACATTCATTTAAAAATAGAAAAATAAAAATAAATACCTACAATTATATAATTAGTATACATTTAGTGTTCTAATATGTTATGATTATTAAATAGACGTACTTACGTTTTAATATATAGTGTTTAGAAAATTATACAATTTGTTTCCCTAACTATTTATTAGTATTTTTTTTTTAAATATATATGTATTACATTGTACAGAATTTTTTTATACATCATTCTTATACTATCTAACAATCGATAACATTATTAAAAATCTAGTTTAACATTTTGCTTTTTGCAGCAGATATTCTTCAATATAAAATTGTTAGGTTGTTTGATATATATTCGCGTAATAGGATTTTGAAAATAAAAAGAAATAAAACATGTTTACATTATTTTATTCTATTAGGTTGGTAGGAAAATAATTACGGTTTGTGTGTTCTGAATTCTAACCTTAATTTTATTGAATGAAGTGTCATTTCGTCGTGTTCGTGTTAATATCAGTTTAAAGTGCATTTTTCTGTCTATATATCGGTAACATCGAGTTTGATTTTATTATAAATTTACTTCAAAATATAATGCTTTATTTTTTTGTGTGAAATTATCAAACAATAAATACAGTGATAAAAATAGTGACTTTAAGGAATACGAACTAGAAAACAATTACAACGGGATTATAGATAAAGCAAATATGGTACGTAATTAAATTTTAGGATTTTTTAATTATTTTATTCTAGATAAATAACTATTTAGGTCATACAATCTTCTCATTACTTTAATATACGATTGAAAACTAATCTCTTCCTCTGCAATACATTTATTCATTGTTCTAAAAATGAATAACAAGTATGACAACTGTTTCTAAGTCATAAATCTTAATTTTATTTAGCAGCTATGTTTATTGATATAGTGTCAGTGAAACTGTTGAATAGTACGCAAACATGGCGGTACTTAAAATAAAGCACACAAATGTGTACATTGGCAGACATACATAACTGAAACATCCATATGTGTATGAATTTGTGTGGCATGTCCTAGATTCTATGATTGTGTAATAGTATGTAAAACAGTGTCACTTTCGAGCTTAGAACGCAGTTTAATCTCAATTAAATATTGAACATGTATGTAATTGTAATGTATAGAAAATTGCTTAAGATTTAAGGCGGTTCGATTGATGTCAACTTGTTTCTATGACAGTTGATAATCGCCATTTGTCTGATTACTTACGGCGGTGAAATCTGCATTTAAAGCAAATCCTTATTTGTGGTTTTGTCCAGTATATATTAATCAGTGTCTTCGCTGTAGAATTACAAATATAGAGTATTCTAAAGGTCGGTTTACAACTCATTTTTATAGTTCCTACATTAAAATATGATTTTTTAGGTGATTATTTTATTTAGCCTTGTAAATTACATATAAAAAATAGTGCTAGCTATATAGCAACCTTCGACTGTGTAGAAAAGCAGGCTCTCTGTGACATTTTTCATCATATTTTTGTATTTACTTATTTATACTAGAGGGCCCACCTGTTCGCCAATCCCCGGAGGTGCTTTACCCACGCTCGTTAACGCTCGCACCCCCCTTAACAAACAACAGAAATTAACAAATTATACACACAAATAATCCGCGTAAATAGTAAATTTTAAAAATTTTATTAGAAAATTTTATAAAAAGTAACATAACAAAATTCAATGTTAAAATGTGTAACAATTTTTAATTCTGAAACTTTGTGACTACAATACTTTGAATAAATTTCTCATCTGTTTTGTATTGAAATCGTATACTTTCTTTCGTTGTATACCGTTGAATAGCATACTGATCATATCAATAAATCAGAACAGAGACAACATGACTGATATTAACCAATTAGCTACCAACATTAATTTAAATAAAGCTCTTTTTGTGCCGTTGTTGAAATGGAGAGAGTTGAAGGTCGTGGGGTGAAATTTTTTTGTCAAAAAGACTTAACGCCAACAGAAATCTTTAATGAGATGAAAAATATACTGAGTGATAGTGGACCTGTGTATACAACAGTAAAGAAGTGGACAGCTGAATTTAAATATGCCCGTGCAGGCTTAGAAGGTAACCAGTATAGTAGACGTTTGAAAACTGCAACAGAAGAAATCATCCACAAAGTGCCTGATATATTGTCTTACAGGATCGGCAATTGAAGGTGTCCGAAATTGCTAAGCTTGTGGGTGTCTCAGATGAATGTGTGTATCATATTCTAATTGAAGATTTAGGAATGAACAAATTATCGGCGAGGGGTGCCGCGTTCACTGATAATTGATCATAAACTAATTCGAATACAAAGACGTAATGACTAGATCGATTTAAGAGGGATAAGACTAACTTTATCTGGCGATTTGTGAGTATAGATGAGATTTAGATTCATCATTACACTCCAAAGCTAAAATAACAATTAAAGCAATGGAAGCATAGAGATTTTCCTTCACCAAAAAAGGCAAAGTCAATTTTATCCGCTGGAAAAGTTTCAGGTTCAACTTTTTAGAAACCAAAGGGATCCTGCTAATTGACTACTTTCCAAAGGGTCAAAAGATAACGGGAGATTATTATTCTAAACTTTTGGATCGACTCAACCAATCAATTCGTGAGAAAAGACCAGGTTCATCAAAGAAAAAAATCATTTTCTGTCAGGAAAATGCACATTCCCATACAATGGTTGTATCTATGCCGAAATTCGCTGAACTAAAGTACGACTTGCTACCTTATTCTCCAGATTTGCCCCCTCGGATTTTAATTTATTCTCAAAACTTAAAAAAATTCTTGGTGGTAGGTGATTTTTGTCAGATCAAGAACTCATAGACCAACAGTGAATCGCTATTGGAGAACCTACGAGAAAAGGTTTTCCGGACGGTATAAAAGCATTGGAACATCGCTGTATGAGGTGCATTGAAGTTTAGGTGAACCATATTGAAAAATAAAATTAATTTAAAAATACAAGTCATATTTTTTCATAGTTAGGCCGCGAACTTTTCAAATCGTTCTATACTTTCAAATAGATTAAGTTTAAGAAGCTTGATTACCGTTCAGTGTATACAACTTTCAACTTACAAGATTAGCCTTCTATCCACAACTGAGCAATTATTTTTTAAATAATAGAAATAGAAAGTATATAAAACGAGAATAAAGTACAATTTTATAATCTCGATAGAATAACAGAACTTAAAAAACGTCACAGTATGATTTATATATATTATATATATTTATATATATATATATATATATATATATATATATACTAGTACTTATTATTGTTATAAGCGATTATTTGCGAAATCTGTGTCGTGAATAAGTGTCAAAACATTTTTTTGCAATTATTCAAACTGTATCATGTCCATACCGCAAAATAAATACTTAATAGAAATTGCTAGTAAAGAAATTACGATCTGACATATTTTCACTGAGTACAAAAAAGACCAAACAGCGAGACAACACGATTATCAATAAATAATGTGTGAAATATATATATAAAGGAATCCACCGCGTTTCTTATATCGATATAAAATTCTTTCGCAGTAACCATAACAAAATGGTTACAGACCACAAAAACCGCGCTTCATATTCGAAGACCCACCCGATACACGACGACTACTAAAATTACAGTGGTGCATGCCACAGGAATGCTGGCGATAAGGTCCGGCTTATGCTGCATCTATAGTAAATAAACTACTCGACTCCGGTACTTGGAAACACACAGAGGCGATTTTGGTTCACTGGTTGGAGTACGATATGATGTTGTTGATGTATGATGATTTATTAAAGATAATGCATTTGAATATGAGTTTGAAAATTAAAATTTAGATTTAAAAAAATGTATGGACCTCTTAAACATTTTTTACTTAGTAATTCGTTTATTTATCTTATCAATATTCTATATATTTATGAATATGTAATTATGAAGATAATTAAAGGATTTTCCAATAGAGACGCAATTTTTTAAGAAGTTATATTTCACAGCTGTCAACCTGACATCTTTTAACATTTGTTGAGTTTTGAAATTGTAATTTTAATTATAGTTTCATATACAACAAAACAACGCATTGAAATAATACAATTGTATTAAGAAAAGGGTTGTTCTATAAAAAAAAAACATTTTGTAAATTACATGATATTTATTTTCGACATACTCATCCATCTGAATCAACAATTGTTCCATTAGTGAATAAATTTGAAGAGACTGAATCGGCTGAAGATAAAGAAACAGCAACATGTCTTTCTACGGCACGTTCTGAAGAAAACACTGACTTGGTTCGTGAATGTGTATCAAAAGAGACCAGAATTTCAATTCTACGACGTTCATAACAATTGGGTCTTTTACAAACGACCACATGGCGTATTTTACATAAGGATTTATTGCTGAAGACTTATAAGGTTCAATTAACACAAGAATTGAAGTCAGCAGAGTATTCACTTCGTCGGAGATTTGTTAATCGAATATTGGAACAACAATATGGTTTTTCTGAAAAAAATATTTTGAATGATGAGCCTAATTTCGAACTGTCTGACTACATTACAAGCAAAACTGCAGAATCAGGGATGAAGAAAATCTGGGGGTGATCGTTGAGAAGCAGAAAGAGTGACTGTTTAGCGCGAACTTTGATTTGATGAAATAGGTTGATCCTACCTGACTTGACACACATATATTGTGTTATATGATAAAATGATTAATTTCAATACTATTCAGAATAAAAAATAGGTTAATTTATTATTATTTTATTGACTGATTCACAAATATACTGTAAAAAATACTGAATTTATTAACTATTCAAATTTATTTCACAAAATGTAATTAGATTTGATGTAAAATAATAATTATATTTACATTTAATGTAAAGAATGGTAATTTAGGATTGAAAATTAGAGTATGAGTTTGTATACATTGAGGGTTTGGATATACGTTGGCTCACTGTAACTCAAATATGTAAAGAAAATATATTTGAGTTACTTGTTTATTCGTTGAGGTACTAAATGATTTTAATACATATTTATTTTTCTGTAACTAAACAACTAGTTGTAAAGAGTTTTTCTGTTTTGGATTTTTCAAATTTTTTAATGTTAAACTTTTCTCTGGTCCAATATTATTATACTGAAAGCAAAAGTTTAACTGCTGAATATTTTATATTATTCCTTTAGATACATTACATTGACTTATCTTACTTGTTCAATTTGTAATAAATTTAAAGTTTTGATTCAAGGTGAAGAAATATAACTTTTGCTCTATGTGATTAAGATCAGTGTCTCTTTCAGAAAATCAACCTTTTAAAGAAAACTCACGTTTTTTCTGGTATTAACTGAGTGTAATTGCACACTGAACATAAATATAATTTATTACTAAATTTTGAGGATTACTCTAAAGCATTTTACAAGATCATAGAATGAAATAACCATGATTTTGTTTATAAAATTGAAAATATTTATTTGTCTAAGTAATAGAATACATAATTAAAAAAATCATTGTTAAATATATTGGGTAATTTAAGTTATCTGAAATTTAATTAACTGAGTGTTCTCCCTCTCTCCCCCTCTCTCTCTCTCTCTCTCTCTATATATATATATATATATATATATATATATATATATATGTGAGTGTGTGTATTAGATTATTCTTTGTGTTTATTTTTCAAAATATTTTGTGTATAAATTTACACTTAAATGGTTTATGTGGTAAAAAGTAAGATTTTATTTTATACTTTTTTGTTTTAAAATTGATTCTTGTATTTTATATCAAACACTTTGAAAGTTATGTGTCTGCATATTTTTATATACATATTATTATCGTTACATACATACCACTCACAGATCGAACAACCAAACTCTTGTTTATTTGATTTGTTTACAAGCAGTCTCGTTCTTGATATCAAATAAATATGTGATTGATATTTTTAAAAGAAAATCTAAATAGATTTCATTGACATATGGAATAAAAATATCATTGAATTAGTTACAGACTCCTTTGATATTTGGAACTTAGTAAATATCTTACCAACAATAATATTTTTTTAGAAAATATGATTATTCGATGGAATTTGTTTGGTTATTCCCTAATTATTTCATATATTATATTTAATTTTTTAAAATTACTTATTAAAATATATAAATATATATATATATATATATTATATTCTTCATTGAGATATACATACATTATTAATCTCGTGAACATGTCACATTTCATACTACTTTTACTGGTTAGTAACAAACTTTAAACGTGATAGATACAAAATCTTAGCTATTCTACATTTTAATTATCATTCACTTATAATACTTCACTATATCTACATATTTATTTATTTCTTAGATTTTATTTCTAAGTTATATTTTAGTTTCCAGACTTTTGAAGCAATGCTTTAAAAATTTTACTAAATCGACCACAGGTACTGATTCCATAAATACACTGATGCTAGTCTGATTGATATTGGAATGTAAGCTTTCTCTTAATAGTTCCAGGCCTTTAAAATATTTTAGTATATGGATATTGTTTATGTGGGCATGATAACGTTTGCATATTTTGTTACTACACTTATCTCTTTCAAAGTCCCGCCCCCACCTTCCTAACCTAAATTTTGTAAGTATTCTTTTTTCTGACCTTTTTGATTTGTGTATGTAGGTCGCCCCTTCTTCTTTTAATAGCAAAGTAGTAAAAAAATCAGTGAGAGCTTTGTATTTACATCATTCCACATAGTATCTACTGCCTTATTTCTCACTATTTTTTTTTCATAATTTCAATTCGTATCACTCATCCAGTCTTCTGATAAATCAAGATTGATCAATACATTGAATATTAAATTTGCCCCATTGTTTCGATTCTAGCTCTTTGGCTGGCTTAACAGACATTTGTATTGTACTTGTTTACATTCATTATTTTTTAATTTAAAAAAATATTTTACATAGCACTTTTATGTTATCATCTATCAGCAAACTCTCTATTTCAAGTAACAGAGCATTATTTACCGATTCTCTGTCTATTCCTAATACTCTTTTTAAAAATTAGCTTTATAATTATTTTATTTTTGTCGATTCCGTATAGGTCTAGATCTCAAAGCCATATGTCAAGATTAGTTGGATCATATTTTCAAAAATCCTATTAATTATCTTTACTGGTATATCTTTGTACCTATTTATTAATTTTTTGATTCCGCTTAGAGCTTGCTTAACTTTCCAACGCATAATTTTCTGATGGTGATCCAATTTCCCATTATTACTCACATACACACCTAAGTATTTATACGTGCTAACAATTTCTATTTCGTTTCCTTGGTAATGCCACTTTTTCTGTTTATTTTATTGCCCTTCGAGAAAATTATTATATTTTTTTCCATACTGGCTATGAATTTCTCATTCTTGCAGAATTTTTCTAATGAACTAAGAGCCTTCTGCCGTCCTATAGGACTATAAGATAGTAACATGAGATCATCAGCATAGAGTAATATATTTATTTGTTCGTCACCTATGTATGGTGAAGTTGTTTCGAGTCTTTCAATTACTTGTGTCAAATTGTCAATTAAGAGTGCAAACAACTTGGATGATAATACACACACACACATATATATATACATATATATATATATATATATATATATATATATATATATATATATATATATACACTGGAACTGCATTTATTTGTCTTAAATGGAACCGGCACCAATTCGGATGACCGAAAATCCTGAAAATTTGTTAACGACATAAATAACACAGTTTATATACATTTAAATTTATTTATTGCACATTTTATGTACTTTTACAACAGTTGACTGAATAACAACTCATGAGGTTACAAACAATAAACTTATTAACACGTCGACTGCCGTGGGAAGTATAACGTAATGCACAGTGAATCCACCAGTATAACTACAAGCATTAACAATTAATTCTCAAACATTGTGACTTTCAATAGCTATTTTAAGTATCATTCACTTCTTAAATCAATGTAACTTTAATGCAGCTCAAAAACATAATGCAACAATTCTTTACATTTTTATTCGGCAGGAAAGTAGCATTTTTTTATAATTGAAAATCTTAAAATATTAGATAAGATTTAAAAATATATTAAGTAAACTCAAAGAACACTCCCACGGAATACATAACAATAAACATCATATGTCGATTCATAGAAAACAAGTCTATTCTTGCAAGCTACATCGTTATACTCAGGCAAGAATTTACTTAAGAGTTCTTTGATTTTTTTATCATTTATAGGTTTTCCTTATGTCTATCTTTCATACTTCTGAGACCGGGATTATGTTTTATAATCAGGTTGAACTGGGATCCAATGGGATATAATATCTATATATATATCCAATATGTATATATATATATATATATAATTTAATTATTCCCTTCAATTTGAAGACAAATAATAGTTATTTTTCAAAAAATAATTTAATCATATTTGAATTATTTTTTAATTAAAATGAAATAGATAATAAAATTAGAAATATATATTTAAAAAATACATTTTTATTCGTATTTCATGTTCGGGCAATAATAACCTTAGTTGTCGACTCGCCTCTAAACCTTCAATACAATTACTATTTTGTTTTTTTAAAAAATTGAATACTCTGCTCAATACATAACAAGTGTTTTAAATTTTACGGCATTTACATCAATTTTCTTTATTTTTAAATGATTTAATAGCAAAAAATACATGCTAAAAAGTCAATTTGTATATAATAGAAGTTTAAACATTGATTTTAGAAGATATTCTCTCAAGTTAACTGTTGAAGCATGATAATTATATTTTTTCAATCTTAAAATCACAGCGTAATTTCAGTTTCCAAATTAAGCCATTCAAAGGTACGGAAAACCACGGTTTCTTTTTTATTAAGTCTGGCCATTAAGTTATATGTATTATTTTCTATTCATTGTATTACAAATTAATGGCTTGAACCATTTAGCATACATTTATATTAATATTAAAGTATATATCTGGAATACCACCCAAAATCATATATAAATCAGTCACGCTAGGTGATAAAAATAAATCATGAACTAAATTGTCAAGTAATAGATAAAGCAAGCCATGAAGTAAATTTTCAAGTCAGAAGCTATGAAAACATAATCGTTAAGTCAGAAGCTCAGCAAGTCAGTATACTGAATACAACAATAGTTTTTTTTTATATCTTCTATTCACCGTTGAAAATAAAATATTAAAAAGTCAAAACAGACTCCTTTTCATGAATTTAAAAAGGAGTGAGTTCTCACTCTTTAGTGCCACACTAAGTCGGTAGTGCCACTCACTCGCGCAACAGTAACTATTAAATAAGTAAAATATTTAAATTACCAATTTTGTTGAATAATTTTAGTTGTGTAACAATTTTTCAATTTTTTAAAGTGATATGATATTAAGATGAAAAAAGCATACAATAAATAATAGAAATAAAAAATCCATAAAAATGTTGAATGAAAAATGAATATTTCTGTAGAATACTTCAGTTTGAAAGACGGTTATTATGTCTAGATAATTATAAATAATAGAACGCAAGTAAATAAAACAATCCGGTTCTGTTTACACACAATTGTAATGTACAGAAGCTGCCGACCATAATGAATTAGTACGAATAAAAGAAAGATTTGTGGACTGACGCATGTCGTTTTTCAAAAAACACGTTCTGTTTCGCTCGTTTATTTGCGAACCGGTGAGAATATTTACTTCATTATGTACATGTATAATATTTAATGAGATGTAATAAAACGAAAAGTCGTACATCTTATTTATCACCTCGTGAAGTACGAATTATGTACAGATATTATATTAATTAATATGTACGTGGAATTACATCAATGTTTTATTACACGAGCGCGTTGTCTTATTCTGCCGATTGAAAAATGATCAATCGATTAGTTAATCTAATTTTGATCTATTGTTTCTTTTCATATCGAATCTTATGCTAGATTCATTAATTTATGACCGAATTAATTTTAGATATTCATCTTTGAAACTTGATAGCACGAGTTCAAACCACAATTCAATCATGTCAATTTTATTCATTCTTTAAATGAAAGGACATGCCACGCTTTCAGTTTAAAACCCATTTTAATTCTATCGATTAATGGTTTGTATTACATAATTACTGTTATAATTTTTATAATATTGTTTCAAAGAAATAAAGTTACTCTTTATTATTTTTTTTTAGAATAATCTTTTCATTTTTGTGAAAAATACATATAAGAAATATGGACATAAAATATTACAATTTCATAAGATAAAGAAAGATTTTCTAATCACAATTAAAAGTTTTACTTAATTTTTGTAATGATAAATGATATTACAGATATATGTGAGATAATAGAGTAAAATCTGGCATAAATATCAATCTGTTAGAATATTTATGATTTTATTTATCTCTCAGTAATTAAAAATCAGTCCCCTGTATATTTTTTGAAATTTTATTCGTGTTCTGATTGGTTGATAGATATCGCATGGTCTCTGTTCTGATTGGTTGATATCAGTCACAATTATGTATCTCTTTTACAAAGTACAATGAACGAAGGTATACGATTCCGTGTAAAACTGATAAGAAATTTATTCAAAATTATTTTTTTCCATGAATTTTAGTAGAGTAAGTCTAGTTATAGTGTTTGTGTCTTCATATGGTTACTCGTTCCTCGAATATAAAATATCCCCGATACCAACCTTTTTCTTATTTTTCTGTTTTATCTCGTATGTTAATGTAGACTTGATTCGTGGAATATGTGGGAAAACTTTAAAAAAACTACATAACAATGTTTACCAAATTATTTCTCCCCCCCTGATTAGAGAATCCCTCTTCCTCCCATGCTTTTTTGATATCATCGCCCATCGCCCCTGAGATTCAGTTGGCAACGATGGTCGTGACTCGTCAAAGTATAACGGATTCACAAATTTATTCATTCGGTGGCTTCGTCAGATCCTTTTTATGTAAAAGGATCACCCTCATCGAACCGAGCTCGTCTGATAGTGGGCTGTCCAATTTCTTCTTATAAATTTTCCAGCTCGTTTTGTGTTTAAATTGTGCAATCATTTTGATATCTGTATTGATTATGTAGGGTAGCTGTGTGGTTTGTCTATTGCCATCTGGAGAATTTTATTTTGAACCCCCTGCAGGTGTTAGATATTAGTTTTGGAGATGTTCCTCAATACCGGAGAGGCGTACGTGATGGTCGGCCTTATCACTATCTAATAGATAATAACCTTATTTTCTTTGGCCAGGCCGCTATTCATGGCCATTAAAGGATATAGCATGGACAGGGCAGCGTACGCTTTCTTACATGCACATGCGACGTGCTCGTTGTACTTAACACTACATCTACCAGGCAAGTCAAAATAACTTGTTTAGTTATTTCTTATTATCATTACTCATTTCCAGTAAATCTCATTTTCTCAATTTTTTTCTGCCTTTTATTGAAGTATTTAAATGTTTACTTCTATAAAGTAGTTTTCATTTTTCTTGTTGTTTTTTTTTTCTGTAAAGTTTATATGTAGTATATCTACATATACTGAGATGAGTCATTTTGACCCTTCACGGAACGTAGATAAAATTTTGATCATCAATACCTTTGAGTAAATTAGCCGTCTTAAAATTTATGGAGCCATTTACTAGATGCGAGAAAACGAAAACAACAGATAATTTCTTCACAAGTTTGTCACTAGAAACAAAACTAATAACTAATAACTACTTTAGATGGCACCATTAGACAAAATAAAAGAGAATTACCTTAACTTGTAAGACTAAAAAGAACAATATGCCTCGCTTCTCGACAGTTATTTATAAGTTAGACAACTGTACTCTTACTATATATAAAAGTAAACCAAGTAAAATGTATTGATATTAAGTTCAAAACATAAATCGGTTAAAAGATGGTAAACGTTTGCCTGAAACTGTGGTATTTTATAACATCACATTTGGTGTAGAAATGACATACTAAATGGCTAGAAAATATACTGTGAAAACTGGATTCCGAAGATGGCCTTAACAATTATTTTATAATATTTTAGATCTTGACTGAATAAATATTTGGATACTACATAAAGAAATAACAGGGGAAAATATGTCAAGAAAAGTCTTCTTATTTTGGTTAATTGAAGGAACTTGCAAGTGATTACAAAATTTAACTGGACGATCGTCAACAGAATCAGAACAAATACTTTCGTATACACCGTCAAAGAACCAGATACATATTTCAAAGACCGTAAATGTTGTCAATATTGTAGAAATAATATGTATGGTACATGTAATAAACGTGTCTGTGGTAAATGGACTGCTAAAATGATTTTAACCTGAAAAAAAGTCCTTGAATTGTGTGTGCAATTATTTTAAAAATTATTATTATTGATAAATTTATTTTCCATTTTCGTTAAATAAAACAGAAAAATATATGAAAATGGATAAAATGCCATGTCTTTTTTTAAATGATTTTCTTTTCAAAACCATGTCATTTTGACCCATCTAGTAGAAGTAGATATAGGTCAAGTGTTAAGCTGTCTGTCCATATGCACATCCAGATATTTAACCGAGCCTCTTCATGATATTTCATCGCCATTGATGTCAAGGCGCCCTGGCTCATTCTTTTGTGCTCGATGGAATACGCTGCCCTCAGTCTTCGCTGCATTAAGCTTGATTTCCTTTTTTTGGAAATACGTTGCGATTTCGTCAAGAACGCCCTGGAGCCGAGGCCTAATCTCCTTGACGATTCTTCCTATTATGCAAGTCGTGGTGTCATCAGCGTATAGCGCCAGTTCTGCCCTCTTGGTCGTCGGAATATCGTTGATAAAGTCATTAAATAGCATTGGCCCTAGTATAGATCCCTGAGGTATCCTAGAGGCTATGCGACGCTCTGTTGACCTGTGACCATTTATTTCGACACGGAATGTTCTAACACAAAGGAATATGATGATGAGAGGGATTAGGTACAAGGGCACTCTTATTCAAAATATTATATTCACTGAAGCTTTAATGTAAAAAGAAATATTACACATTTTAACATTGCATTTTGTTGTTAATGTTTATAAACTTTTCGAATAAAAATTTTACGACTTATTTTATGCAGATTATTTGTGCGTATTATTTGTTAATTTCTATTATTTGTTACCGGAGAGTGAGTGTCAGCGAGCAGGGAGTGAAGTCTCCTCGGTGGTGGGTGAAGTAGAGGAGAAAAACATTTAAACAAAACAATTATCAACTATTCAAACCCTTTCGTTCTTTTTGCGCTACCCTGAATACATATATACATACATACATATATATCTATATATATATATATTGTATATAGATGTAGTAAAATGAAAAGGTGTTTTATTATTATCTGTCTATTTATCTATGCTTGTCTTTCTCTTTTATTCTCCCTCTCTCTCTCCCTCTCTCTCTCTCTATATATATATATAATATCCAAATACCAAAACATTTCATTACGTTTTAAAAATTGAATTTTAAAATTTTTATGGTACATTTGACGACCAATATTTATATATTCCTTGTTTATTGTATTATTAAATAAATTTTTCAAAAAAATATTTCTTTTGCAATATTTATACGTAGATAAATTATATAAATTATTGTCTCTTGAGAAAATGCGATCTTATACACGGTGATTAAAATTTAGGCTTTCATATGGAAATATTAAGAGGGGGCGCAGGGGTTAAGAAAGTAATGTTATTTTTTATTTAGTATTTCAGTTTAATTCATACTAAAATACAATTAAACTAAAATACTAAATGGAGAATAACATGCTTTTTTTCACTTTTGCGTTTTTTAATACTTTCGTGTAGAAGCATAAGTTGAATCACTTATATACTCGTATATGTATATATATATATATATATATATATATATATATATATATACATATATATATATATATATATATATATATATATATATATAGGTATGCATACACGTACATTAATAATATAAAAAAATTATAGTATATTTCATGCTTCAGTTCCATCAACTAGGTTTCTGTGTCACAGGTTCAAAGACTACATTGCGTTGTGTTTTGAATCCGAGTTAGAAAGAAACCGAAAAAGAAACTCTTTTGCAAACTTTTATAAGCGCGTGTATGTGTGTGTGTACAATTTTTTCTACTTCATCGTAGCATGTTTTCACAGTTGAGCGGTTTCTGCAATCGGTACACTACACCAAGACACAAAGTGTGGACAGAGAATCCCAGCAGGAGGCTACTAACTTACAAGACATCCCGCTGCTTTAAAGACCTCGTCGTTCTACAAACCACTCACTAACCAGACTGGTTTATTATACACGTACCGTGGAAGTACTTAGAAATGCGTGATGTAATTGTTTCTTTTTTAATTTGGATTTACGATAGTCAGAATAGACTATAAATATTTTTTTTTCATATTCGATCGACGAAATACGAGATCGGTGGCAATATTGTACGACGTATCGTTTTATTAAACGCTGTACGAAATGTCAATAAATCGTCGAGACATTACCTCGCGTTATAGTTGAGCATATGCATTCCATATATTATTTGATGTCACAATATTATCAATCGTGTGTTTTTTTTATAATCAACTGCTATTACATCATATTCCATTTTCTATAGATTTTTGATTGTTTAGTGTACAAACTTATTCGGTGCCTCTTTTCATAGAAAATGAATATTTATAGAAAAATAGAATACATTTCCATCCTCAAAATATTCCCATTATTATGTATAACTTTTCTACAGTTGTCGAGTAACTGATGAATCTTGTCGAAAAAAAGTATGGCTTTGAGTTGATGAGGTCGTAATGCATTTTCGGATCTCTACCTCTGTTTTTCACTTTTTTGCATATTTTATGCGATACAACACCTTCCTCAAAAGCTGAACAAATCATTTCTGCGGCTTTGGTATCCTTTTTTTACTGGAATTGAAAAGTATGCAATAAATAATATACTGATTTTTAGATGCCATCATGTTCTCTACTGTTTTGTGAAGTTATGCTAACTCTTAGCCAATAAATATACATACATATACATATATATATATATATATATATATATATATATATATATATATATATAGGCTAAGATAATAAAGATTGTCTAAGATAAATAAGATAAGATATATTGGCTAAGAAAAAAAATATATATATAGTGTTTATAAATGTTAAGCTAGTCACTTCAAAATTCTAAACCGACGAGAAAATAGTTTAATTTAAAACAGAGGTATGATTGGTTAACTTTTAAGGCACAGAATTAATTTTTACACCTAATATATAAAATTCTATTTATTTCTTTAACATATTTTTTGAATGTTACAAAGTTTTGAAATAAAACCCCATCAATGGTTAGATATACTTATTTTCTTTTTTTCAAAATTTTACATGTAAACATTCATTAATGAATTACACTTTCACTCAATAAAGTAAACATTTTTGTGAAGAAAATTTTATTGGTTTGTGGTATGCGACATTAATTAATTTATGATTGTTAATGTGACCAGTGTCAGAACTGTATTCACGTTGAAAATCAGACATATTGATAGAAGTTCAACCTTGCTCTGGACGGCTAAATCGGGCTCTATTTAACAATAACTCGCGAATTTCGACGAAAAAGGTTGCCGAAACACACAACGTTGACAGTTCGACTGGATTTCAACATTAAAAGAAGCTAGGGTTCACGTTGAAGCTCGATACGTGGGTGCCCCACTCGTTACCTGGAAAAACAAGTTTGGACGCATCTCTTCGTCAGTTTCTTTGCTTGGACGTTTCAACAGAAAGCCTGTCCTTGATCGGTTGGTGACTGACGGTAAGAAATAGATCCTTTACAACAACATCTGACGCAGACGAACGTGTAAACAAGCGAATGAAGGGGAAGAACCAGTCGCCAAAGCTGGCTTGCATCCGATGAAGGTGTTACTGTGTGTTTGGTGGGATTGCAAAAGTGTTGTTTACTTCGAGCTATTCTCACTGTGTGAAACAATTACTAAGGAGAATTACTGTCAACAACTAACCAAATAGAATGCAGCAATTAAAGAAAGTGTCCAATTTTGGTCAATTGTAAGGGGGTCATCTTCCATTACAACAAATGAAAACCATATACAGCAAAAACTGAATGAAGTAATTGAAATGGGAAGTCATATCGCTTTCACTGTTTTCTGGCACCTGACATTGACACCGCGAAGGCCGTAAAAACACCTAATCACCTCTTTATCGAAAAACCGTGCAGATTTTGCGAACGAGGAATCCACTACCTGCCTGAGTTTTATAAAATGATTGAATAAAACGATGGTGAATACATAATTGATTAATAAAAGAGTTTTGTTCGAAAAATAATCGCCTGAGTTTCAATTTCAAATCATATACTTATATAACTTTTGAATTGATCTAATATATATATATATATATATATATATATATATATATATATATATATATATATATATATATGTATGTATGTATGTATGTATATTGTCTCAAAATCGTATTAAATGTTAAAAATTTCATTTGTCTAAATATTTTTATAATGATTTTATTTCAGATTGATTTAATTTCTATATTAATCTGAAAAGTTTAATTGATCTTTATTTATTTAAAAAAATATCTGAAACAAAAAATATTTTTATAAATCTTCAACACACACACACAGACACACACACATATATATATATATATATATATATTTACTTGTGTGTGTGAATGATTGTACTGCTTTGATTTTAGAAATCTGGATTACCTGAGTTAAAAAAGATCTGCCACGTGCCTTGACTAATCGTTATGATGTAAAAAAATATATTCGTACAAAATTACACCGCCTCTATCGGAACAGAATTCGAAAAAAAAACCATTTTTAGTCGGTATAAAAAGGTCGGAAACGCACAGAACAAAAAAGGCACTAGTAGACATTGAATAATTAATAAAACATAAAAATTCCATAGCGGTGTAAATGATTTAGAGACAAAAGGACAAAGGTCTCAAACCGCCCTTACACAGCCTACAAAGAAGACATCCTCTCTACATAACCCTCTACTGGCCACATTCACGCGTACGTTTCACTAACGGTAACACACCAACAAACAACATAAATTTTACGTCGAAACGAATCGTTTCGAACACAGTGTTAAACAGTCCTTATGATCGATGATTACTGAAGAAATGTTTGCTTCTGGCCACGCCTTCAGAAACAATAATTTTTAGCGAAAATATGTAAGGGTAATATTTCAAATTTCATCGCTGGACGTTTTGAAAAATGATCCACTTTTTCAGATTCGATGTTTCGTATAGAAGTCGGCTGTACACGCCCGCCCATATAAACGTGTATATATGTATATTGGAATAGATAGGTTATGTTTGCAGAAATTTATGATCTAGATTTATATTTATATTTCTTTAGCGTTCGCTCGTCTGTCTGTAACGTTTGCGTAATTTTCCAATCATACGAATATATCGGAACGATTTTTATATGTCTGTCGTTCATGTACGTTCATGTGTTTTCATTTAATTTTTTTTTGTCTTGATTTTTTTCCCGCACGACAAATAGAAACAGGATCTCGGATTGGCATACTGTTTTACTGTTTACATTTATAGTATTTAAACTAGATAAATATTTTATGTACTGGACGAATATATTTATATATAACTACAACGCTCTGTTTGTCTCTTCTATTTTATTCGAAATAATGAATAACAAATTAAATATTTTTTATTTTGAACGAGATGTAACGTTATTTATCCTGGATTATTTAAACAGTATATTATATACATCAAAACATTATGACAATTGTCTACGTCGAAGAATATAAAAAAGTTTTAATAAATTTGTGAAAAACTGTATTAATACATTTCAGTATTTATTTTTCTTAAATAACAATTATTTTTTTAAACGTTTATATATTTTAGTGAAAAAGATTGTAAATTAAAATAAAAAAATCGACAAATCACTCACAATTAATTGACAATCACTCACATTACCAAAATTCGATCTCTATATAATCAGCAGCAGCAACCTCTGTCAATCTATTGCTGGATAAATAGATCTTCCATAATTTCCACTTTATATGATTGAATGGGTCTCTTTTCCACTGATTTCCATTTTCTTTTTAATTTCCTTATCCCGTCTGTTCATAGATCTCTTTCTTAGTCTTTTTATATTCCTTGGTTTCCAATTAATAATTTCTGTTATCCATAGGTTGTCTTCTTTTCCTGCAACATGCCCTGCCCATTTCCATTTTAGACTCTTTACTCTTCTTATTGCATCTCTAACTCCTGTCTGTTTTCGTATCCATTCTATTTGTTCTTGTTATTCCTAGCACGCATCTTTCCGTACTTGTCTGTATTATTTGGAGTCCTTGAATGATTTTGGCGTTAAGGATCCATGTTTCGCTGCCGTAGATAAGGACTGGTAGTATAAGTTGATCAAATACTTTTTGTTCAAACTTTATAAATGTATGTATATATATATATATATATATATATATATATACATATGTATATATGTATATGCTTATATATATATATATATATATATATATATATATATATATATATATATATATATATATATGCTTATCAACAAAGATGGTGCATTCATTGAAAAAGTAAATTAAATAATAAAAATAGGCTGAAGTTTATTTAAACGAACCGCCTAGATATTTAAATCAACAATCGCACTCTGTTTGAAAAAAAGTATTTGATCAGTGCATACTACAAGACCTTACCTACGGTAACGAAATATGGGTGTTTAATGCTAAAATCGTTCAGAGACTCCAAACAACACAGTGAAGTATGGAAAGAGGCATGCTAGGGATAACAAGAAGAGATAGGAAGAGAATAGGATGGATACGAAAATAGACAGGAATCACAAATGTGATAAGAAGAGTGAGGAGTCTAAAATGGGAAAAGGGCGAGGCATGTCGCAAGAAGAGAAGATAACTGATGGACAACATAATTTTGTAACTGGGAACCAAAGAATATAAAAAGAACAATTTTTATTTTTATTGGAAATCAGGGGAAAGGTAAGGCATTCAGTCGTATAAAATGGAAAATCATGGAAGAGGCCTTAATCCATAGATTAACTGATACTGCTGCTGATATATATATATATATATATATATATATATATATATATATATATATATATATATATATATATAAATACCCACTAAATATTTTAATTTATTATCAGATTATTTCATATGAATAATTAAGGGAATTAGATTATATAGAAATGACTAGCAATATTATATATTAATTACATACCAAATAAAAGTGTGAAATTCTTCTACATAAATCATTTTCTAAAATTGATTTCTTTTCGACAAAAACAAAAAATTAATAATTGAAAAATCTTATGTTTTTTATATTAATTTAAACTTTAAATTCCGCAGAGTTAACTTAAAATATACAATACTATTTATTACATACAATACCATTATTACCATAATGGTATTGTATATACAATACATACAAATACCATAATCAATTGTTATACAAAACATATATTATAGTTAAGATATAATTGGTAAACATAAAGTACAATTTTTATTTAAAAATATGCGTAGTGATTGAGTACTTCAGTATTAAGGGGTTATCCTTAACCAAAATAAAAGATGAGCTGGATTCTACATTGGGAAAGTATGCCTCAACATTTTCAATTGTTAAAACATGGGTCGCGGACTTTAAATGTTGCCGTACGAGCACTGAGGATCCACAACAATGAGGAAATTGTCCAAAAAGTAAACAAAATCATATCGTACGACTGTCGATTGAAGTTAGTCAAGATATCTAAAGCTGTTGGTATATCTAAAGAGTGAGCACAACACATATTATGCGAAATTTGGGGTATGAGAAAGCTATTTTTGCGACGGTTACCACAATTGCTCACACTAGAGCAAAAATTAAATCGTATCATCATTTCCGAGCAGCGATTGGCGCTGTTCAAGTGTAATCCAATCGAATTTTTGCATCGATTCGTTACCATGGACGAGATTTGGATTCACTATTACACTTCGGAGACCAGGCAACAATCAAAACAGTGGATAGAGAGAGACGCACCAGCTCCGAAGAAGATGAAAGCAGTTACATCGGTTGGAAAGGTTGAGACATCAGTATTTTTTGGTGCTAAAGGTATTCTTTCGGTCGATTACCTTGAAAAAGATAAAACAAAAAATGAAGAGTACCATGGAAACTTACTTGACCAGTTGTATCAGAAAGTTTGCGGCAAACAACCCGGGTTAGCAAAGAAAAAATTTTGTATCATTAGGATAAAGAGCCTTGCCCCAAGACTGTTATTGCGATGGCTAAAATTTATTAATTAGGCTTAGAATTTCTGCCTCATACAGCCTATTCTCCAGAATTCTCCCTCATATTCTCCAGAATTGGCTCTGTTGAATTTTACTTTGTTCCTGAACCTAAAAAAAGTTTCACGCTGGTAAGAAGTGTGCGTCGAAATTTGAAATTATTGTCGTCACAAAGCGATATCTTGAAGAATTAGACGAATCGGCTTACAAGGATGGCATAAATCCCTTTGAATATTATCAGAATAAGTCTATTGAGTTAAAAGAAAACTATGTCGGAAAATAAATTCACAAAATATTTTGTTGTTTTGCTTCTTAAGCCGGAAACATTTCATCCCATCGTTGTACGTTTGGCATATGCAAACTCTGGCCATTTTTTGAAATCTTAAATTATGCGAACTCAATGCAATTTTAATATCAAAAATTTACATTAAGTTTATAAGAACTTTTTGATATATATATATATATATATATATATATATATATATATATATATATATATATATATATATATATATATATATATATATATGAATATATATATATATATATATATGTATATATATATATATATATATATATATATATGTATATATATATACATATATTTATATATATATATATATATATCTATATCACAACAGGATCGAAAGAGTTGAAGAATACTATTTTCACAAATTAAACGAGTTTGTATAATCAATTTATTGACGACGATCATTTATGTATATACAAAAATGGAAGATTTATTTAGAAAAAAACTTAATATATCCATAGGCAAACATAATTCTAGAATTTGAAATAATTCAGAAAAAGTTTATAACTATTTTTTTCGATTATATTCAATTATTCGTCATATTTTCCGATATAAAAATAAATAACTTGTAAGAAAATTTACTATTTCTATACCTATCTTTTATATCATGAAAGAGTAACAGAGATAGCTAATACGTTTATGTTTTGGTCACATTACCGAATATCAATGTGAATATCAACGGCACCTTGATCAGAATAAGTGTATTTTTTTTACATAGCACACAGTACGGGTAGTTTGACCTTCATTAGATATTCAGTCAAGTGGATCGTCGGTGCAGTAAAAGTAGTTCTTATCAATTGTTTGAAAATCGAAAATAGACAATTAATCAAGTGCATTCACAATGAAATATCATTGTGTATACAATGAAACGGTACACTTTATTAATTCGTGTTTTTATATCAGACTTATATGTAGATACTGTCAGACGTGTGTTGAATATCTGTGCGACATAGACTTTTTATTCGTTACGGTTATCGCTATTCTGAATAGAAGAATGATCACGTGTGGTGAAATAGTGGTGAGTTCATAATTCTATTATTGATATTGATAATATATTTATACAGATTCATATATTTCGTATGTGCATGTAGTAATGAAAACCCATAAATAACATATGAAGTATGTCGAAAATGTAGGTAACCCAAAAAAAAGCATTCCTTATCACAAAACAAAATATACACCGGTTGCATTTTCCATCCACCCACAAGTTACATTTAACCCTCGTTTCTAAAACTAAAACAGTGTTGCCACCCTATCAAAGCTGTTGTGTTTGCGTGCCGCACTGCCTATGTGCATAAATAAGTGGGTGTATATGTGTGGATACGTCGTCTGTACAAGTTTCACACAGATGTGTGCGTGTTTTATCCAGTAGTTGTGTTGGCTGCTCTACCATCTCGCCTCTGTTCCATGGAGGAGGCGCTATGAATAAATATAAGATCGCAAGCTAAAATAATGGAATGAAAATATTTTACTTTGCAGCGTCTAAAATCTACAACCTTCCGCCGTTATAACACAGTATCCTCATTTCTATTGTACGGCCGGTGGATGTTGTTAGCAAGTCAAGTACTTTTTTATTAGATGTACTTTTTGAATATATTTTAATTAGATACATCTTTTGCCTCTCTCTCTCTCTTTATATATATATATATATATATATATATATATATATATATAAGTATATATATATATATATAAACTGAAACATTTCATAACCTTTTACTTTTCAATTTTTTGAATTTTAAATATTTATAGACTCTTGTTATTCTTTAATAGAAAACTGATCTTTGTTTTTATTGTACTAGGACAACTTTAAATATGTTCAACCCTTTCCTCCTCGCCGCTAGAAATATTTAATGATTGACATTTTAACCTAAATATATACTTGAAGTGTTTGAAAGGAAACGCATATATTTTTTCAGATTTTTATTAGAACTGTAGGTATCATTTTTAAGACCTAGACCAATTTGTACTATCAGGAACATTATGTATTGCAATTGTTAGAAAATTGTTAGGAACTTTATAAAAAATAATTTGAATTACAAGTGTTAAATTTATTAGAATTACACATTAGCTTCATGGTACTCCGGAAAACAATTTTTGTTTATCATTCAAACACAAAATAATTTTGTAAAGAGAACATTTCGAATGGGGTTTAGGACTGTATCTTCTTTATGTTGCATACTTCACAATTTCCTTTATTTTCCACAAATTTTTATCAATGAACACCTCTGTTTCCCAGTCTTATATCTCTAAATGTTGAATAATTTGATTTCCGTCGCTTTGATTGTTCAAGGTTTAAGGTATTCTCTCTAGATATTCTTTTCTTTTGACCAGCATCCATCATAGTCGTCAGTCTTTTTGCAACTGACCTTTTGAAGTCTTTTACCATGTTTTTTCGAATATAATCTTGTTCACAATATAGGAATTGATAGATGATCTATATCCATTATACCCCAACAAAGTCTATCCCATTATTTTGGTGATTTCCGATCCACACAGTATAATACTCTCAACCGATTAGCAGTATCCAACCCTCCCATAAATTGATTGTAATCCTTGATTGCTGTTGGGGAGGTAACCGCTGACCCGCAACCTTCTTTTTCTTTACGTGAAACAGTAACTTCTTCATTTCCACATAAGTAAGATACTAAATGCACTACCTTGTTATCTTTCCATTTCCAATATCTTACATCTAGGATTGAAAATCTATAGTCATAATCTTCTCTTGTCAGTTTGGAGTCAGGTTCTGTGTTATTAGTAAGTCCCTTATGATTCGACTTAATTGTCCCGCATGCAAAAATCCTCTTAGCATTCAATTTATCCATCAATGCAATCGAAGGAAAAAAATGGTCAAAATCCACAAATTTATCCTCTCTTCATTAATCTTCAGCCAACTCCAATACCACTCTTTCTCCTAGTGAATAATCAGAAAACTTTCTGCTTATTTCTTCGTCTTTCCTTTAATATACTATAATTTTTTTGCTAAATCCTCTTTGATCGACCAAATACCATAATTTATACCCCCTTTTTATAGGTTTCATAGATATATATTGCTTTAATACAGGTTTGCCCTATAATTTTATTATGGATTCGTAAACACTCACTTCTCTGGTTCCATGATAACATTCTTGAATTTTTTTTAGCTCATCTAGCAGAGATCCTATTTTGTATAGTTTATATTTACTTTTCTTTACTTTATCTTCATATACTTTTTACCAACATGTAATAAAAATATAAACCAAAAGTTACTGACGGTACTTCTAAGTCCTTGACAATGTTTTTAATATTTCAGTAGTGAAAACTTACAAACATATACTTTACATGCTAGAATAATATTATAAATGAAACAAACTATCTATAAAATAAATACTTACCAAAAAATTCTGTTTCAAAATAATATCTAAACATCACATAAATTTCTCTCACTGACCAACTGTCAAGTCTTGATTTGAAAGATTTACTCATTGGTTGATTCCTATCGTTTTTCAAATTATTTGCGGTGATTAGATAAGTCAACGATACGAAAGTGGATCGCCAGTATTCATACGGCGAAAATGTAAGGCGGAAAAGGTGGATAAAATTTGTACCGTCAGATACGAAAGGGTTAAAAGGTATATTTAATTCTTTTTATAACTGAATTTGTAATTGTTGACTGAAGTTGTTGGATATATTTGTAATTATGTTAATAAGAGAAATTGCATTTGTTTTCCGTTGGGATAAATATATGCAGGATAATAATGAATATAATTTTGAATTGATATATTTGTATTTATACTCGATAAGTAAAAAACACAATTATTTTTTCAAAAATTATTTATTGAAAGTAAAATAAAAATAATTGAATTTAAGAAATATGCCCCAACAGCAAATGTATATTTTTGTAATCTCAAACGTGACATGAGAGTTTTATATCAAATCTGTATTGTCATCTCCAGTGTGACATACGAGTTCAAAGAGTTAATTATTAAAGTTGTATTTAAAAATTGTTAATAAGTAATTTTGATAGTATTGTATTCTGAAAGTTATTGTGCGATTGTTGCATAATATATCACTTCGTTCTTATCTAAATCGATATAAATAACAATTCTTGCATTCACATGACTTCGTATCGTCCATAACAATTATTCAACGTATCGAACTTGCATAACAGACAGTAATTAATAAATTCGTGTTCCGCTCGGTAAGCAATGAAGCACGGACAAACTATATTGTACGGGCATACTTCCAAGTTGGACAGCGTCGGATCTCCCTTCCGATGGAGATAATTGGGTAGCGGGTGGCGTGTGCCAAGATCTGTTTACGTTGGAGACTTTTCCCGCGAGCACACGAGCGAGATGATTCTACGTGTTTTTTCCTCCACGTTGCTCAACCCTTCGTGACATGATTTTTTGATACATTGCAAGAAGCACTGTGATCATAATCAAGATGATATTTTTTTTATTAGAAATTTTAAATTGAACTCAACAATTCTATATCAGTACACTATCTGATACATGTGTCATAATTTTAATAAAAAAGAATCTGCAAAACTATCAATGGGGCACAAATTAATCGAACAAGTTTCAATCGAATGACACTGCAATATTTATATTTCGATTATGATCATTCGCGTTATTTAAATTTGTTGTTATTATGATTTAATGGCATACAAAACGACAATTAAAAATAATCATTCCCACTAAATACATAATTTATGTGAATTTAAATGAACGATTATGCGAAATATTGTGTTCATTAAAAATTTCGAGTCGATGTCATTTCGACAGTCGGGGTCACTATGTTATTTTATGTGCCGTGACCGTTGTACACATTTCAATAAAAAAATCAACTTACACACAAGATCGAAATGCATATCAGAACCAAAACAGTGATCTCGGTTGTCGGTCTGCATCTGACCGCGATATCTAGACAGACACCACGCATGTTTGAAAGCAGCGTGTAGATTTTTTTTTCCTCGACATAGACGGTGTAATGGATGTGAATTCTATGCCATTTTTTGTTTTGAGTTGATATCGTCCGATGAAAGACGAATTCCATATAGACAATAATTATTTACGTTGTTTTCTTATAGACGCAAAATATATGCTTATTGGCAATATTACATACATAAACATGAGAATTTATAAAAAAAAACTCTTCTGTAAATTGTGAATATACAATTTTTAAGTAAAAAATGTATTCGAAAATACAGTCCACTTTAGTAGATAAGAGTAAATTATCAGATTATCTGTCAACTGAAATATGTTTTTAGAAAATATAAGAATTAATGTTTCTTCTAACTTAAAATAACAGTTTTATGATATATATATATATATATACATATGTATATATATATATACATATGTATATATGTATATATGTATATATATATATATATATATAAATATATATATATATATATATTTGTATATATATTTATATATATATATATACAAATATATATATATATATATAAATATATATATATATTTGTATATATATATATATATATTTATATATATATATATATATATATACATATGTATATATATATATATATATATATATATATATAGAGAGAGAGAGAGAGAAGTGAATGTGTGTATTACGGTTAAAAATATTTCAGGAACTATGACAAGTAATTGAAAGTTATGTACAATGCCCAACATTTATGGTTAATATTTGACAATTTTGATTCTCAGTAGAATGATTGATTGATTGTGAAAAATAAATAAAAGTGCACTCAGTTAATTCGAAAAATATAAAGAGAAGAATACAGTAAAGATATTTTGGTATAATATTTGTTTAAGTTAATAACTTTTAGGAAATAATATGTAAATACGTGGATCGCTTAAGTACGATAAAAGCAAGTAAATCATCGTTTTTTGGAAAAAAGTCGATTTTATTTCTCAACCTAGTCTCCATTGAGGGCTGTATACTTGGTCCAATATACATGAGTCAGCAAAATACTCATTGACGGCGGCGATGGCATCCCCATTCGACAAAAATATCTACCCACAGAGACAAATATTTAAATTGGGGAAGAAGAAGTCGTACAGGACCAAATCCGGAGAATAGGGTGGATGAGGAATCAACTCAAAACCTATTTTGTGTAATTTTTCCATTACAACGGTCGATTTATGAGGCGGCGCGTTGTCCTAATGAATAAGTACTTTGTTGTGCGCTAATCTTGGGTGTTTTTCTTTCAGCTTTTCTTTCAAACGGTCTAATAATTTTGCATAATAGGCTCCTGCTATCGTTTTTATCTTTATAAAGTAGTCGATTAGGATGATTCTTTGTGAATCCTAAAAAAACTGTGGCCATCACCTTCCCATTTGATAAAATTGTCTTCAATTACTTCGGTGCACTTTCACCATTCGTTGTTCACTAGTTTGACTGCTGTTTCGACTGAATCCATATTTCATCCGCTGCAAAAAGGCCCGCTCGTTTTGTTCCATTTTTGCGGAAACTATTACAATGCTCGCTTCAAATATCTGTACTACGTGAACAATGCTTCGTTTCTGGTTGAAATTCCGTCTATGCTAGTTTGAAAAGCGGAACTTGATAGCCGTGATGTTACCAAATAAATGTTAACGCCTTATCACAGAAATTTACCAAACTTATCAAACGACCCACGTATTATTAGTGAAAGTTGATTTGATCTAGTTTATTCATACTTGTCATTTTTTGATCTACGAGGTGCGTTTTTAAACTAAGGTCTGTTCATCAATTAGAAAACAAACTATCAATGTTAAAACTGATTTATTAAAACTAAAAGATATCTTCATATATACGTTATTTTTCCTCTAAGTCAGCATTGACTTACACGCTTTTTAGGTATCATGGCACTAGCTTCCATATTCCCGTGTCGAAGAAGTCTTGCCGCTCGTGACTTGAACCAATTAGTAGCTCAGTACATTTTCAAAGAATTGAAATGCGAGACATTTCTTTAAGTATGCACCACTCTTTTTATCTATTACCTATTTGAATATAAATACATCCATCTTAAATCTATTCCTAAGTCACCGAACTATATTTATGTTATATATATATATATATATATATAAATTTAGGTTGGTAAGAAATTAATTTTGGTTTTTGTTTTTGAATTCTAATCTTATTTTTTTTCAATGAAAGTGTCATATCAACGTGTTCATGTTAATATCATTTTAAAGTGCATTTTCCCGTCCTTATTTTGATAACATCGATTTTGGTTTTATTAATAATTTGGCTTCAAATTGGGTTATTGAATTAAAGATAGAAAATAAGCAAAAAGAGCATTTTTTTTTGTATGAAATCAAAACTGATGGTAAAGCAACATAATAAACTGCTCGTAAACTAAACGATGCTTTTGGTACGGGTACTGTTAAGGAACGTACGGAGCAATGGTGATTTCAAAATTTTCGTTACTAGGGTCGAGAGTCTTGAAGATGAGAAGGTCACGGGCATCTTTCTTCAGTTCATAACAATCAACTGAAGACGTTATTTGAATCAGAAACACGGATAATTCAAGTGCTTATACAAAAGCTAGGCGTTAGTCATTCAACAGTTCTGGACCACTTAAAACCACTTAAATTAAAAAAATGTATATTAATTTGAAGATCATAAACCGCAATTACTTTCTTATGAATCTAATATATATATAAATATTATAGGAAAAATTCTTATATCAATAAATTAATTTAATATAAATTTAAGCAACTTCATATTTTAAAAATTAATTAGTATAGCTTTTGAAAAATCGAATTTATGAAATATTCATAATCAATATATCTAAATAAAAATATTATTTTTAATATCATTTCTTAATATTTGAAAAGAATAGTTTTTTATTGTCTCCAGCTTGTTGAATAAAAAATTAAGATCGAAGTTAATTATCTAGTGTCCATTTTTATCAAAGTTTTTTCTACACAATGTAAGCATTTATTATTTGTTAAAAAAATTGTCGAGCACTAATTTTAACAAGAAATGTAAAAAAAATATTATGGCTTAATAAACATGTATTTTAATACTTTTACTTTTTATGCAAAAAAGTATTAAATTTGATGCTTACTCTAGTATATGTATTTACAAGGCTTGCTTAAGTTTGTAACAATTAACATCAAATTTACATATAAATAAAATATTGAAATTCAAAGTAATATACATTTTAACCTTTTCAATACGATTTTTTGTTTTCATTATTTTGGTAAATGATAATTAATTGCATTAATGTGTAGTTAGAATTGACCAAAATTATTGTCGACGGAAGAATTTTCCGACATCTTAGATAAAAGATATAGTCCTGGGAGGTTTTGTCTCATCAGTATTTTATACTGGATTCACTGTATAAAGTATTTCCTCGACAGGAATTTTTGAACATCGGTGAGACATATATATTTCGTTAATAACGAAAGGGTTAAATAAATTGGGTAATATTTTACAATATATGTTTTTTCTTTCAATATTAAAGAGTTAAAAAATCAAAGATTACTGAAATTAAAATCATCTAATTAAAAGATCATAATAGCAGATTATATATCAAACAATGTAAGTTTTAATGCAAATGTACACATATTTTTAAACTAGTTTATTAAATTATTATTTAAATTATTTATAAATAAAAAATAACATATGTGAATATATATATATATATATATATATATATAATATATATATATATATATATATATATATATATATATGTATGTAGCATTCATATAAATAGAGACAGAAACGAAAATAGTTTGATATAAACAGCTGTTACCAACTATACAGTTTGTAATCATCAACTAAACTATAGTTTCAGTGTGTGATCAGTGCATTTGACCTCTGGCCGGGGTCACGGGTTCTGTTTTCGGTTCCAGACCATTTGTGTCGTATATGAAACGCTACTTCTGTTGCTTGTATATGCGACAGCTCAAAAAAAATTCTCAGCACAAACTTTATGTGGTTAGCGTAACGGAATTTTGATTCAACATTATGTAGGTTTTATGTATTCATTTTTTTAATCGATTTTTTCCCAATATCATGTATATAAATATGTATATATATATATATATATATATGTATATATATATATTATTTTTAGTCTTTAGTAGACAACAGGTGAATTTTTTTACCCGTACTTATTTCAAATTTTTTTCTGTTTTAGTTGTTTTTTTGTAATTTATTATTTCTGAATTTAAATATTTTTTTAATCGTTGAATATGAAGAATTTAATATGTAAATAACAAAGTGTATTTCAAATACCATATTATTAATCGGAATCTTTTTTAGTTATCGTTTAAAATCTTTATTATTAATTGAAAAACTTCAACATTTCTAAATGGATGATTAGTTTTTTGTTTTAAATACAGGAAAGTAATTATCATTGTTTTATTTAAAAGATGTAGTTCTTTTAGTATATTTAAACCGCCAAAAACAAACTGATGGACTAATATATTAAAACATTGAAAGCACTAAACTATTATATATATATATATATATATATATATATATATATATATATATATATATATATATATTACACTATTTATTTATGTTTTAAATAGGGGTGATTCGAACATAAATATTCAAACAAGGGTACTATTATTCTATCTTGTTTTACAACTGCAGTATTTTAAGATATTGGATTATTTTAAGACCATAAACGATAATTTATTATTTTACTTCAACGTATTATTTCTATGAATTGTTTATAAAAATTTTTGACATAAAAATCGTATTAAAATAAAATGTATTTGAGATATTCATATTTTGATGAGAAATGAAAATTATACAGTTGTGAATTTGAATTATTACAAAGAACGTTTCTTTTAAAAAATATTAAATTGGTACTTTTTAAAAAATTTAGGAAAAATCCAGTAATTTGATTAATTAAAGTATAATACTTAAAAAATAAGACTCATTCGATGGTGTATATTATCAGAATAATATCAGTTTCTTAAAAAAAAAAAACACAATTATTCTCTCTTAATGCATTTTATAATAAACCACAATTCAATCTACTGTTAGAATAGAAACTGTGGCTACGTTTATAAGACGAGTTTTGAATAGATTTGATACTCCTCCACTTTCGTGTTTGTATAAATATACATTGAAATAGTAGTAAAAATTTCGTTTTACTTGAAATTCGAAATCAGTGCGATAATTTTAATTGAATGTGAGACATTTGTGTGTACTCTCACTTCAACTTGAAACTAAGTTGTATTACATAACCTCTAAAATAATTTTAGCATTCATTATTGGACATAGTTTATAATAATAAATTAATGATGTATAAAAAAAATAAAAATTTCTCTATCTCACTCTCTTTTTCTCTCTTTCCCCTCTATATATATATTATATATAAGCTACAAGTCTTCATTAACAACTGTCTAAGAATGATCTTGAAAATTTTCTGACCCAACACTATCACGAACGTGGAACTTATTTACAAAGCAGGCCAAGATAAAGTAGCAAACGAAATTAGGTGAAGGAAATGGGGATGGATCGACCATGTTCTTCGAAGTGATGATAGTACTATAGCAAAGACAGCTCTACAGTACAATCCACAGGGCCAACGTAAACGAGGAAGACCCCGAAACACCTTGCGTCGCACAGCAATAAATGAGCTCAACAATTCTGACTGGTCGTGGAATGAAGCTATGCGAACATCAACAAACAGAATCTATTGCAGAAATTTAATTGAGGCGGTATGTTCCCAGGATGGAACTTAAACCGAATAATGATGATTATTTATATATATATATATATATATATATATATATATATATATGACATTTAAAAACGTACTTCAAATGTCATTTAATTGTAATTTACTTCTCTTACACTCTGGCCTGTATTAATAGAAGAGTTTCGATATTTCATTTCGATGTTTTACTCCACTTATATAAACATGTTTTTAGATATTAAAAAAACATAAAAGAAAAAATATTTCTGAAAAAATAAAAACCCTATTTTTTTTATATTGTTGAACTAAATTTAAACTTTTGTACTTTTAATAGAAATTGTCACCTCTTTTAGTTTTAATACATGTTTGATAATCTCTGATTATACTCTTATTGAAATGTATGATGTCTTCTTTTCATATTTAGTCCTATTACTCCTTTAGGAATTCTATTAGAGCCGATATCGCTTGCAGTAGATTTAGAAGTCTCTATCCAATCAAATGTCTTTAATAATTTGTGAAATGAAATAATTCATTTGTAAAAATAAATTTATCACATTGCCTAGAAGTGTATTCATGTTTTTAACAAACTCACAAGAGAATCTATAAATATAACAATTTTTAAAAGTTAAAAATATGTTTTGTGTTCAAGGTAAATAAATTGAAATAAGTCGCAATTCAAACAGTTTCGACGTTAAATTATTTCTTGTTAAATTTAGTATCAACTTGGATTCCACATTATGTTTAAATATAAATTGAGCTCGATATATTTAAGTTTTTGTGTTCAGCCTATGTAAACGTTCCGTACGAAAACTCGATTCAATGAAAACTGAAATATATTTTAATTGTCCGCGAATTAAAGGCCGGAACAAATCAAATGAGCTAAAACACTTCTGTCAACAATATTCACAGACACCGTATGTTTCTCTTTTCGCAATCTCGTCGAAACCTCAGCCCAATTCGAAATCGCGCGTACGTTTCGAAAACAGTACGACGCCACAGGTTTCGACGCGGCGGTAATAAAACGTAATAAACGAGTAAATATTCAAAACACTGAAAACTTATCAGGCAAGTTTACGCTCGCAACGAATCCATTTACCGTGATAGAGCAATGCAAAGCGATACACTTTGTCATTCTGCCACTGTGGCATCGCAGTAAGAATTCTCATTTCGACGAAATCGTTTGCCGCGTTCACCTTTTCCGCTTTTCAGTCTAAGCCAGAGGTGCGCTATCAAACTGATTTTTGTAATTATTCACTTTGCCACTATAGAATTACTTCATTAGAGTTTCGATTAAAGTTTGTTGAATGCAGTAAAATAACCAGTGCAGTTTTTTTTATTACCATTCATTTTATTCTAAATGGAAAGGAATGTAGTTTATTTCTGTAATCAGTGATTATTTCTATGATGATTGTATTTATGTTTATTTTTAAATCAGTTCATATACCTAATGTTTCTTGACATGAAACAATTCATTTTATGTATTATCATTAAATAAATTTCAAAAGGAAAGAAAAATGATAAACCGGAAATAAAATTAACTTCATTACTTACTACTGTTGTATTTCATTTCAAACACATGCTTTGAAATAATAACGTTTACATTAGATCATAGTTCATTCTTTGATTTATTGTATGGTATGAAAACTTCTACTTTATAGAATCTTCTACTTTTTAGATTTGAAATTATATTCAAAGATAATAAAAGTACATATATATATATATATATATATTTATATATATATATAGATATGATATATATGATATATATATATATATATATATATATATATATATATATATATATATATGATATATATATATATATATGATATATATATATATATATATATATATATATATATATATATATATATGTATATATATACAAATATATGCGTGGGTGGTTTGATAAGAATGGTAAAAAAGCAAATTAAACACGTTTTTTTTGAGTTTCTCTATCGAAGAATATACACTTAGTCCAGCGAGTCTGTAAAATACCTACCGACGGCGACGATCACTTCCTCATTCGACGATAATTTCTTCCCACCCTGTCAAATTTTGAAGTTTTGGAAGAGAAGTAAGTCGCAAGAAGCCAAGTCTGGAGAATAGGGTGGATGGGGAATCAACTCGAAGCCTGATTCATGCAATTTTGCTATTGCGACGGTCAGTTTGTGGAACGTTGCGTTGTCTTAGTGAAAGAACACTTTTTTGTGCTCCAATCTTGGTCGTTTTTGATTCAGATGTTCTTCAAACAGTCCAATGTTACCTAATAGACTCCTGTTATCATTTTTCCATTCGTTAAGTAATCGATCAGGATGATTCCTTGCGAATCCTAAAAAACAGTGGCTGTCACCTTCCCAGCCAACAATACGGTTTTCGCCTTTTTCGATGCACTTTCACCAGTCGTTTCTACTTCTTCGACTCAAGTGTGTAGTGGCGAATCCATATTTCATCCATAGTGACGAATCGCAGCAAAAAGAACTGGTCGTTTTGTTCAATTTTTGTGTCAACTACTACAATGCTGGCTTCAAACATCTGTAGAACGCGAACAATGCGTTGTTTCTGGCTGAAATTTCGCCTATGCTTGTTTGAGAAGTGACACTTGATAGCCGTGATGTTACCAAATGAATGGGGATACCATATCATAAAAATTTATCAAACGACCCACATGTATTTTCATTTTTCATTGTGTTATTCATTGATATTAAATTATTGATCTAATAACTGATCTAGCATAATTCAAAATAAATTATTATTTGCCTACTAGATTATTTAAGTCGTTATATCTGTGCACGTTATAACCGAGTTTGACGTATTTTATACAAATAATGTTGGATTAAATACTACAAAAAAATTAAATAGTTTATATTCAGTTCTTTTTGAAAACGAGCAGCTGTAATTTTAATTATGTGTTTTAAATTGGACGATAAAGGTCATAGAGGTTTATTGAATCTTTCTTAGAAAAAAAAACATAATTATATTCATGCTACGATTGTTTAGTTCGCTATTCTTGTTATTTATGAGAATATGTTTATACATTATATTTGTAGAACTGCAATGTACAAAATTCACATTCACTAATGAATTCTTTTCTTAACCCACAAAATACAAAATCTTTTTCTGTACGAAACTTTTCAATAATAGATCATAGATCATTTTCTATTATGTCTTATATATATTTCGAATAAAAAAAAAGAATATGAAGTAAAGAATCAAAAATATTCGAACATCAAATATTCAGCATTTTTGATTAGACAAAAATGTGACTTTTGTGTGAGAGAATAATTCATTTGTCAAAAATCAGTTTCTAATTTTCAGTGATTTTTCAGTTTTAATTCATTCTTGGATTTCACTTGAAATTTAACTAGGATATATTTCAAGTATAACAAAGATTTAACTCGCAAAATATCTATATACAAAGGTCGTTTGATAAGTATAAGAAAAAAGCAAATTAAACACTGTTTTTTTTGGAAGAATATTAAATAAACAATCAATGATATTCGAACAGCAATTATTGAACGTTTTTAATCAAAAAAATGTGACTTTTGTGTGAGAGAATAATTCATTTGTCTAAAATAGGTTTCCAATTTTCAATGATTTTTCAGTTTTAATTTATTCTTGGTTTTCATTTGAAATTTAACTAGGATATATTTCAAGTGTAAAAAAAGATTGAAATTTCAAAAGATATATATATATTATTAAGTCATTCGCTAAGTCAATAAAACTGTTTTAAAATAGAATCACTGATTTATGGATAACAGATGTATATCATTCTATTAAGAGGATATAATACAGATTTAATTGATTAATAGATTTGATTGATAGATACATTTGACTAATATGACTAAGCCATATGAAGAGATTTGTTTAAGCAAGGGAAGAAAAATATCGAATCCCATTATCAATCTTTTTTTTTAAAAAAAACACAATGTAAAGAATGAAATTTTAGCAGAATTGCAGGAAAAATAATAATAGGTGATTGTAAATGAGTATATTGTAAAAAACTGGTATCAATTTGCCAGAAAAAGTAAATAAATATTTAACAAAAATATTAATCATTCCGAATCTGATAACCTATAAACTTGTAATTCACACGCTGAACAATCAGATGAAATTAATATGACTGCAATACGCACTACAGAAATAAGCGTAGCGGTAGTAAAAAAAAGTATGTATAACGTATAACGATACTGACAAAGACTTGCGAGGGTGGCGGGTGGCAACAAGGCTAAATAATAGCCAATGTTCTAAAACGTTAACCGTATATTCGTCCAAGTGAATAGCGGCGGTCGCGAGCGATCGACGGGAATCAGTGTACGCGCGGTCGATTGTGCGTGACGAAATGTCAGCGGCGCCGATTAGCATACACGCGGCAACAGCCCGAACCACCACCGTGCATAATTCTGATAAAATGGTTTGATCTATATTTGAAAATTGGCTCGGCTGTGTATGCACGGTTTTTTATACGCTATACATAATCATGTTTTTGTGTACATGCGTTCGGTGTGTGTGTGTGTGTGTATGGGAGGACGAATTTGCTCTAAGGGTGCTGTTCGAACGCCCATAATTGAATCCGACGAATGTTGATATGTTAATATTAAGCTCTTTAAAAATAGTGTTGATTTATTATTCTTAAATAATAACTTATTTCGAAACTAAGCATAAAATACAAATATTATTATTAATTAGTCAGTTCAAGATTTTCAAGAACTGAATCCTATTCGCTCATTCCAAACAACTTTATTAATAGGCTGGTATAGAAATAATTACGGTTTATGATCTTCAAATTCATATACATTTTTTAATTTAAGTTGTTGTAAATCATCCAGAACTGCTGTGTGACTAACGCCTAACTTTTGTGCAAGCTCTCGAACTGTTGTGCTTACTTCTGATTCAATTCATTCTATCGAGATATTTTATGATGAGATATTTTATCTGAAGAGTATCTATCTGAAAATATGAAGAGATGAAATCGATTATGGAGAAACAAAAACAAGTAATTGTCAACTTAAAGACAAGAAAAAAAAATTTAAATAAATATACATAATTTTCTTTGATAATGACCAATTATATGCAATGAAAAATTATATATACGATACAAGAATTTGAGAACTGTAACAGATCTATATTTTCATAATTTAGATCCAACTTTAAAATAAATTTGATTTTTATGTATATAGCTGTGTCCAAGTTTTTTTTGCTTAAAGAGCAATTATTTTTCAATTCATTCTATAGAGATATTTTAGATTTTTTCATCAGTATTCAAAGAAAACTAAAATGTGTTAAAATTTCGATCAATATGTATCAAAAGTGCTAAAATTAATGATTAATAGATACTTAGTTGTAATTAATATTCTATAATTTTGAGCAAGTTTATTTGTAATTTTAACACACTAGTGGAAAGTTGTTTTGTTGTCTAACGTCTTCTGTTGGTCACTATGAACTGAAAAAGGAATCCCGGGTCCTTTCTCATCTTCAAGGCTCTTATTCTTAGCAATAAATTTTTGGAACCATCATTGCACCATACGTTTCTTAACAGTACCCATACCAAAAGCATCGTTAAGTTTACAAACAGTTTCTGATGCTTTACCACTAGTTTTGAACTGTTACAAAAATTTATTCTCACTTGCTTCTTTTCCAACTTTAATTCAATAGCCCAATTTGAAACGAAATTAATAATAAAACCAAAGTCGATGTTACCAAAATACAGACCGAAAAATGCACTTTAGAATTATATTAACATAGACACGATGAAATGACATTTCCATTGAAATAATTAAGATTAGAATTCAGAAAACAAAAACTTTAATTATTTTCCTATCAACTTAATGTTTACATAGTAATACAAATTATATGTATTACAGATTATTCTATTCATTTCTTATCTAATTTATTGCAGTTAAGAATATTTGTTTCAAATATTTAATAAACTTAAATTTGAAATGATTTTATAAATGAAATGAAAAGTAATTAATCACACATTGTATAATTTAATACCAATGAAAATTACTTAAATAAACTTTCATTAATAATTAAATGTAATTTTGGAAATTAAAATCACAGTATAAATAAAAATAGATGAATAATAGTACTATGGTTGTGAAATACATTGTTCATATCTTTTTTATAACTTTGATTTATGATTTTGAAATATATTCCAGTTAATTAACTCTAAAATATTAACAACTAAGTTATTAATATTTAATTTGATAACACTTTTAGAATAATTTAAAGTGGATTACTTCTATTATTTACAAGACAGGAAATGAAAAAATCTTTACAAAAATAAAAATTCTAATATAACGTGATTTCTCATGAAATCAAACGCTAAATCGCTGAATCAAAAAAAATATTTATTTATAACGTTTAATGTACGTTAATTTCAATAAATTTGAATATTTTAAAGGAACGTTTGTTTCACTAGGTTAGGAAATCACTAGCCTGCGTTTGTATTTTATAGAAATCATTCTGATTTTTATCATTTTACTTATAAAAAAAACCATGAATGATATAGATTCAAAATACTTTTGAAATAAATTCAAATATAATACAGAAATAAATGTGATTAAAAAGTATTCCATTGAATCGTGATTAGATTACTGTTTTTTTCTCAACAAACTATAAAAAAAACTGTTTGAAAATATAAACTAGATTAGATTTAGATTAGTTTGTTCCTATTTGTTTGCATGGTGTTGTTTTTATATAATATAATCGAGAAGTTCGTCTAGAAATTAGAAACAAAGCAAAAGAGAGAAACAGAACAGCGTTTATACTCTTCTATTCACACGTATCTAAGCAACACCAACAAAACGAAAAAAATTAAAACCTACGAACACGTACTCACATACACACACACATAGAAATATATATCCATACAGCATACAAACCACGCATATTCCGACTATCACCTAAAAACCGATCCCAAATCCGTAAGGTCTAAAATCCCATATCTGTTGCTGCATCGGCGAAGATGAGACTACTTCTCCCGGCATCCTATCTGGCCATATAATCGGCATCTATATACGCTTATAGTGCCCCGTAGACCGTTCACTGTCATCAACGAAATGCTCGTACGGAGATCGAACACGTGCGCCTCGTACGCTGGACGAAGACGGCGCGATACGGACGTCGCGTCACGTATATCGGATAGTAGTAAGCCTGTTGCAATGTAATTTCACGACTGGGTGGATTGCTACCACCGCGGCCTCCTTGCTCTCCCGTATAACGCGGAGCGTCATCCCCCAGGATGAGATCGAATAAGCTGTACGTCGTACCTACTACCACAGCAGTGCTTGTAGAAAACACAATTCCAGTGACGTAGCCAGATGTTGCCGCGATTACTTTTTTTGAGGGTGTAAATAAGAATGTAACGTCTTAGAGGGAAACTATTTCACACCGATGGGCGTAGAAAAGAAACTTTTTCCCGTTTCCTAATTATCATTGCGCACGAAGCTACGTTCAACGCGCCATATTCAATATAATAAATACTAAATCTTTGTTACTAAGCTTTCAGTTTGAATAAATTGCACGAAACGACACTCTGTATTATATCAAACATATAATCTAGAATGATCTTGTCTTGAAAGACCATTTTTATAAATAAATTAATAAAATTATTTGGATTAATACTTTAATACTTTCAATTGTTTTAAATCAAGAAACTTCTATGAATATAATAATATTATTTGAACATTTAAGTAATTTTAAAAAGAAAGCAAATATATTTAACATATAATTAGATTATCTATTTTAATACTAGCTAATTAAATACCATCAATAAAATATTGATTATTAAAGCGTTTTAACGAATAAAATCACGATCATATTTTCAAAATTTATAGTTTATGAAATATTTAAGAAATTTAAACATTATTGAATATACATTTCAAATTTTATAGTATAATATTTTAATTTTTTACATACAATAACTTATAATAACTCATGGTAATTTATCTGGAGTTTCTATATAATAGTGACTATTTTATAAAAAAATAATTTATTTCAAAAACTGATAAAATTAGTTTTGAAAATTTAAAAATATTTACTATTTCGTATATATTTCAAAATTACTCACGGTATATAATTTTGAACATTTCTTTTCCTTTCTTAGTTACTTTTCTTCTAATTTACCTTAACATTAATTCTTCATGGAAGATTTACTTCATAATATCATCTAGTACGATAAAAAATATCTAATAAGAATGCTTAAATAGTAGACTGAAAGAATAATAAACTATTTTGTGACTCACTAATGAAACTTCTATATTTTAATAACATCGTTTCAATTTTTTATTTCAATATTGATTTGTTTAAAATGAATTTAATTATTGTCAATAATTTATTAGTTTATAAATGATTATTAATAGTTTATTTAATACAATCTATTTTTTCCAATTCTGATACACTTGAATTAAAGCGTAGTCAAAAACAGAAAAAAGTTTTTTAAAATACAATATTTATTTTACAAATTAATAAAAGATATCGTACTTACTAAATTATAAGTAAATTGATTTAATTGTTTTATTCATAGATTTATGATTTACTTTATAGTTGATTTACATAAAAATTTTTTTCAAAGTGAATCAACTGTACTGCATAATTAATAAAAACAACTTTTAAAGAATATCTTGCTAAAATATACTTTGATTCGCTGCAAATTTTAATGTTACATTTTAAATAAATAAATTTATTAATAGATAATATATATATATATATATATATATATATATATATATATATATATATATATATATATAAATAGATAAATTAATATACAATATATAAATATTTAAATTAATATATAATAAATAAATAATATATTATAAATAGATAAATTAATAAAGGATTCTTAACTTATTTACAAGTTAATAAACATTGATTATAATTGGAGTAAAAAAACTGAAATATATATATATATATATATATATATATATATGTGTTAAATATATATATATATATATATATATATATATATATATATATATATATATATATACGTTAAATGTTTTTAAAAATTTTATTAATAATTAGTAAAAATTATATTGAACAAATATTTCAATTTTTTGAATTTGCTGAAATGGTGGTTGAAAACACAGATTTTTTTGGAAAAAATGTAAAGAATTAATGTTTCTTAATAATAAATACAACTCTTCTGTAAAATAAAATAGAATTATGAGTATTTGAAACTTATTCGTACAGAGACTAATTTTTTTACATGAAAAAGTATTTAAACTGTAACGCTTTTCATTGCTAAGATACATATTTGTTTGCAAACTTCTCAATTATTATATTAGTTTTTATAAAAAATAATACAAGTGTATTCCCAAAGATTATATTAGTTGTTTACATAAAAAACACAATTACGTCAAGAAATGTTCACAGTAATGACATATTTTAAGATAAAATAGTAACTAATTAATTGTTATTTGAAGATTAATGATCTAGACATCATGGTGTATGAATTAATTTTTGATTCTTTTTATTAGACATATTAATTCATATCAAAATTTACATATTTTAGTAGAGAACGTATAATTATAAAAATGTGTGTTTTTTGAATTCTCTTTATTATTCCACTACTTTATGCGCAGAAAACATCTATTTATTCTATAAACTAATTTTATTTTTTTATCTCTGCTACAGCTTATTTGATAAGATACCCTATTCTGTTTATATTCACTTGAATAGTTCTAAATGAATCTGCATGGATTTCATCCTGTTCTACTTGGAACATTCTTTTTAAAAAAGTATTATATATATATATATATATATATATATATATATATGTGTGTGTATATGTAGTGATTCAATTTAGGCTTCCACACGAAAGTATTAAAAAAACTTGTTATCCCCCAATTAGTATTTTAGTTCAATTGTATTTTAGTTTTAAACTGAACTAAAATACTAAATAAAAAATAATATGACTGTTTTCTACAGTCCTGGGCCCCTTTCAATACTTCCATGTGGAAGCCTAAATTGAATCAGCCTATGTGTATATATAAATACATTTTCTAATTTGTTTCTTTGCTGTGTACTTGGATTTGAAGTAATTTTACTTATCACTGTGGTCACTATTCTCTTTTTTTATTTCTCCATTACTGGTTTTATATTTCCACATTCTCAAATGGCTATTTATCTGAAGAGTATCTATCTGAAAATATGAAGAGAAGCAATAAATTATGGACAAATAAAAACAAATCATTGTCACCTTAAAGACAAGAAAAAAAATTAAAATGAATGTACATAATTTTCTTTTTTAATGAGCAGTTACATGCAATGAAAAATTATATATACGATACAATAATTTGAGAAATGTTACAGATCTATATTTTCATAATTTAGATCCAATATTTAAAATAAATTTGATTTTTATGTATGTAGCTGTGTCAAAGTTTTTTTTTTGCTTAAAGAGCAATTATTTTTCAATTCATTCTATAGAGATATTTTAAATTTTTCATCAGTATTCAAAGAAAACTAAAATGTGTCAAAATTTCGATCAATATATATCAAAAGTGTTAAAATTAATGATTAATAAATACTAGTTATAATTAATATTCTCTAATTTTGAGCAAGTTTATTTACAATTTTAACACACTAGTGGAAAGTTATTTTCTAACAAAAAAAATATTCGTTTAAAATTTGCTTAAAATTGTTTTTTTATTTTTTTTAATACTGATTTATTATATTTAAACTTTTAGAGGTAAATGAAACAATTTTATAGATGTTTTAAATGGAATAAAAATGTTTTCAATGTATTATTCTTTATATTATTGTATTGTAGTATTTGTATTCAATGTATTAGTCTTTAGATTCATTATTTCTTTAAATTGTAAATTCAAAGAAGTATAATAAAAACAATTTTTATCAGATATTTAAAAGAAATATAAAGAAGAATAACATAATCTTCATAAAATAAAACATTTTTATGATAATTCTTTCTAAATATTATATTCATTTAATGTAAACAAGTTCTTAAGTGACTTGTTTAATACTTAAGCTTGATTAGGAACTTCTCTCTCTCTCTCTCTCTCCTATATATATATATATATATATATATATATATATATATAAACGGTAGATAACAACAAGACAATCTAGGTTTCAAACTAAATATTTTATTAATTAACTTATATTTCATTATTTATTTTACTGCCCTGTGAAACAATGCTCTTTCAGTTGATTATTCACCAAATATGATTATAATATTTTTAACTGTATGTATATTTCTCTCTCTCTCTATCTCTGTATATATATATATATATGTACACATATGTACACATATTAAACATAGTTCGGTATTTCATAGACAGTATTTTCGTACTATTTTTATTACTAGCTTTAAAACGTATTTTCTTTTTGAATTAAACAAGAAATATCTTCGAATTCATGCTATCTGTTATGAATTAACAAAAATTTCCTGTTGATTTGATACAAAGACTCACTTTTATTGAATGTTAATCAAATTCAAATAAAAGATAACCATTTTATTAAAAAAAATATTAGATTTTTTTCTTACTATCAAATCTCACATTGTAATTAACTCCTATGAATGGTAAAGTCACATGTTTTTTATATGTTATTCTAATAAAATTCTAATGAATATTAAACAATAAATTAATGAAATGTTTTAAAAGTAGTGATATTTCATTAAAACTTTTTTAAAAAAATTGAAAAGTAAAATTTCTTATACATAAAAAAATTGTAGTAATGTTAGATATTTTGATAAGAACATCCATTGTATGACTATTTTACATGCATTCCAAAAATCGAATTAGTAATCCAGTAAAATACTTCTTTATAAAATTATATGAGTACAACAATTAATTTTGAATATTTTTTTGTAATTTTTTAATAAAAAGTACAAAATTTCATATAATAATTGTATTTATTAAGTATAATAATTTCAGTTAATTTCATATGCACAATAAAATGGATTTATGAATATTTTCAAATAGGGAACATAAACAAATAATATAACGTGTCTAATCTTTCATCATTTGTAATAAATATAATGTTATTTTTCTTGAAAAGAAGGTTAATTTATTTTTACACTTTTATTTTAAATTCTAACTGCAAAAATTTGAAACGACATTACTAGAAATTTAAATATAACAATATTGTGATACCAGTAAAACTATGTTACAAACGTTATACTTGCCACTTATAACAAACTATCAAACTATAGTTGGGGATGATGTTATTTCAGTAACGCTATTTTGGTTGCTTCCAAGAACAAAGTTTACTTAGTTATAAAATTTGAGGTATCAGTAGTAAAGATGTTTTTTTATCAATTGTCCTCTAAAATGTTAGTATTGTGAATCGTTATTAATAATTAAATTCTATGAAATGAAAAAATAACATCGTTTTATAAATATTCTGACACAAGTTTACACACACCCACATAAACGCATATATATATATATATATATATATATATATATATATAAATACATAAATATCAAGTTAGTTTTTTTATATTTTTATTTTCAATGCATAATTATAATCTAAAATATCTACATATTTTCTATAGACGAAAACTAAGTCTATGTTATCAATTAGTACATTATTTAATGTAAATTTTACATTAAAATTGACATCCTTTTTAGTTACAAAGAACTATATAAATTCATATTTGAAAAATCGTATTTTGATATTAAAAAATAATTATTAACTTATAAGCATATTGTTTTAGTCATTTTTATCCAGTTATTTTATTGAATGTTACATCAATATAATTATTCTGTTCATAGAAAATATGTATATAAAAAGTCTGATTTCAGAATTTCTAGAAATTCATCAAAAATCTCTTGAAATCATATACTGAATGCTACATAGGTTTTAAAAAAGCGTTACAGGAAACTTTTTGGTAAATTTTTGTACAAATTCTATAAAATAAGCAGTTTATTTTTTGCATATAAATATTATATACAATATTTTATCATATTTTGGAAAGAGAAGAACATTATGTTCATTGGATTTAAATTAATTTTCAGATTTGTATTTATTTAAAAAAGATTTGTGTGTTTTTAAATTAAATAAAAAGATCTACTAAAATTAATTTAAATTGAATTTCTACATAAAATGTAAAACATGTATTTTTTTATTTTAGTCTTACGGGCCACATACCCATATCGATTTTTTTGTTCGCTTGTAATCTATAATCTGTATATAAATTTATCAAACACTGGACATTATATATATATATATATATATAATGTATATATATATATATATTATATATATATATATATATATTATATATTACAAAATAACTATTGAGAATTTGTTACAAATGTCTTGTCTTTAAACTTAAATTAAATGAATGATTTTCATTAGTTAACTTTTGGTTACTCAAAATATGCTAAAATTTACGAATTAAAAAAATATTTGTAATAATCAATTAGAGACAGCTTTAATAGACTATAGTACTGGCATGTAATGATTTATTTTCATTATAGAAATGAAAATGTGTTCTGAAACAGTTCTCTATTTAATTCATTAATAGTAAGAGGCATTAAAAGTAAAAATTATAATACTAATAAATTTACAATGTTGATTTATAGTCATATATAGATAATTCAGTATAGTCATCCACACAAAAACGTTAAAAAACGCAAAAATTAAAAAAAAAAACATTTTATTCTCTATTTAGTATTTAAGTATTGATTTGAACTATATAAAATACTAAACATAATTTCTTAACCCCTGCATCCTTTTTAATACTTCTATATGGAAGGCTAAATTGAATCTGCATATTTTTTAAATCAGACAGAAATTCTGTATGCAATGAATAATATATTCATATAATATGTGTAATAAAAATGTATAATTTTATTAAGTTTATAAGGAAGCACATTGTTTGAAAAGAATGTTATAAAAATGTTTTAATGAAGTATTCTTAATGAAATTATTCTTATATTATCAAAAATAAAGACTGAAAATAAATAATATTAGATAATGTTTTCAAAAATATCAGTCGATGAACAATTTAATTTTTTTCTTTCCCTTAAACTCGATTAAAAAATAAACTTTAAATATTTTCAAAGATACTAATATATAATAATTAAAATAAAATATTGTAGAAATAACATAAAAACTTTTCAACAAACAATTTCTAAATCATTTGTAAACATTCTAATTGATAAAATAAATTTCGTACTGGTTAATACTATAATACATTTAACACATAATTAGATTCTCTGTTTTAGTATAAAATAATTAAATACTATCAATAAAATATTAAATAGAAAACCATTTCAATGAATAAAATCACAATTTTATTTAAAAAACTTATAGATTATGAAATATTTAAGAAATTTGAATATTATTTATTGAATATACATTTCAAAATTGATAGTATAATTAAATTTTAATTCTTTAAAGACAATAATTTGAATAATATAACTCATGGTAATTTATCGCAAGCTTCTATAAAATATTGATTATTTTATAAAAAATAATTTAATTTAAAAAATGATTTAAAATTAACCTTAAAACATTTAAAAATATATACTATTTCGTGGACATTTCAAAAATACTCGATATATATTTTGATGAGTCGGTATTTTTTCTTCTTTCTTAAATACTATTTCTTCTAATTTACTGTACCATTAATGCTTCATGGAAGATTTACTTCTTAATGTCATGTAGTACAATAAAAAATATCTAATAAGAGTACTTAAAGTAGACAGAAAAAATAGTAAACTATTTAGTGACTCATTAGTGACATTTTTGTATTTTAATAACATTATTTCGATTTTTTTACTTCAATATATTTCTTCACATTGATTCATTTAATAATTATTTAATTATTATCATTCATGTATTAATTAACAACTGATTATTAACAGTTTCTTAATAATTTATTCCGGGATAAATCAAACAAATCCAAATCCAAATAGTATATATATTCGTATGTTTCGATCTAAGAAATATTTTGCCGCGTCCCTGTGCGACCTATCCCGAACAACTCTAGATGAACGATGTGAAGCTGTGACGAAGCTCGGGTTCTTCTGCTGAAGATGAGTTTGCGTGGGCGGCGGCGGGTACACTGTTCGAATAGAATGGTGGTTAAGTGGGTGGGTCGATGGATAAGGTCTGCGTGTTACGTGCCAGTGATTTGAGGTTTGCCGGGTGTCAAGACTTTTGTAATGATTGAATTTTTTTCCAGAGCGTATATATATATATATATATATATATATATATATATATATATATATATATATATATTAGAACCAAGTCGGAGTTTTGTTATGTTCATACGCCCTTTTGAACAATGAAACGCGATTGTAGGTTTTATTTCATGTAGAATTTTTTCTTTTTTTTCGTACTTTATTTCAAATTCGCATGAAAATTTCACATTTACAAAATATATAAGAGAATATACGTGCATATATATATATATATATATATATATATATATATATATATTAGGTAACCAAGAAAGTTCTGTCGTTGTTATAACGTACAATAATTCCTAGAATTATTAACACTTGTTATGAGATAAAATTGCAAGAATTGTTTATCAGTTATATTAGCATGTGTTTTACTGTTAATTATTGAATGAATTTCTAACTGTGAACTTCAATTTAAAAAATAATTCTAACTCTAAAAAATGCTGGTGAAAAAATAGTGTAATACGTGCGTGTTTGCTTTATAAATTTAAACTTGGGACTAACACTACAGGAACTGCAAAAAAATTTGTACTGCGTTTGGAGAAAAGAAAATGACTTCAGGAATGGTCCAGAGATGGTTTAAAAAAATTTCTGGCTGAGATGAATCCATTAAAGACGAGACCAGATCAGGCAGACCGTCAAATTTAAATATCGACCAATTGGAGATAATGATTGAAACAAATTCCAGTTTAACGTGTCAACAGCTTGCAGAATTGTTCAAAGAAAGTGATGAAATAGTACGAAAGCATCTATATAAAATAAGAAAGAGTTGGAAATTAAGTAAATGTGTACCACATGAATTCACTGCTAATAATAAATTACAGTGTCTTAGAACATGTACATCTCTTATTTCACGACTAAAATCAGAGAACTTTTTGGATCAAATTTTGACCACTGATGAAAAATTGATTATTTATTTCAACTACAAATGTACTCACCACTGGATTTCATTAGGAGATCCTGTCCCACAAAGTACTAAAAGAAAGTTAACACCATGAAAACTTCTTTTTTGTATTTGGCAGACTTCAAAAGGAATTATTCACCATGAATATCTACGAATGGGTCAAACCCTAACGGAAAACATTTATAGTGAACTACTCTAACGAGTACACGATGCATTCCAACAAAAACAACCAGCACTTGTAAATACTAAAAAGGTTTTATTTTTGCAAGATAATGCACGACCACACGTTGCAGTAGAGGCCAGAACAAAAATTATGAATTTAGGATGGGTGATCCTCTTCTATCCCCCGTATACCCCAAACATATCTCCATCAGGTGATCACCTATTTTTATTTTTGGACAATCATATGCGTGGTAAACAGTTAATAATGAAGAAGAATTAAAAATGGAGATGTCTACATTTTTTGAAAATAAAAATAATCAGTTTTATAAAAATGGAATTTGTAAATTATCTCTCACTGGAAAGGATTTTTCAATGCGAAGATGGATATTTTGACGAATGAAGTTATTTTATGTAAATATAAGTGTTTTTTTCTTAATTCAAAAACAGAATTCGACAGAATTTTTTGGTTACCTGATATATATATATAAATCTTCTGTCATATATATATACTATATATACATATATATATATATATATATATATAGAGAGAGAGAGAGAGAGAGAGATTAGGTGTACAAATTAATTCAGTGCCTTTTTTATAGAAAATCTACTCAAAAACTGAATACATTTCAATCCACAAAATATTCCCCATTATTTTCTATAACTTTGCTTCATCTGTCGTCTAACTGACGAATCCTCTGTTGAAAAAAATATGGCGGCATTGAGTCGATGAAATGATAAAACATTTTTGTGCATCTCTTTCCTTGTTTGGGAATATTTGCATGTTTTATGCGTTTCAACATCTTCTTCCAAAGCTGAACAAATGATTTTTGCTGTTTTAGCAGCACTTTTTTCAACTGGAATGCGAAAATTATGCAATTTTTAATATGCTAGTTTTCAGACGCCATTGTGTTTACAATTTTTTTTTGAGGTCATGCCAACTGGTTGACCAAGATATACATATACATATAATATATATATATATATATATATCTATATACATACATACATACATATATATACACACATATATATACACACATACATATCTATACATATAAAAAATGGTGGCTTTAATTTAATGAAGTCGTTATACATTGTTGGACCGCTTTCACTGTTTTAGCATTTTTGCATGTTTTATAGGTCACAAAACCTTCCCACAATGTTGAAAAATCATTCTGTGATTTTAAAATATTCATTCCAAAACTTTTTTCCTTTGTGTATTTATTTTTAGAAAAAGATTAAAGATAGAAATATGCGAAAATATAATAATTTTATTGTAAAATCTGCGCTAGAACCGAACTGATTTATCCATGCCAAGAGAATTGATTGTATCTATTTTTTTGATATTTGTTTAATTCGAATAATCTTTATATAATAACATAAAGAAATGTTAGATACATTTATTCATATCAAAATAGGTGATATTGTATTACTGTCAAACATTTCAATGATTTAAAATCTGATTACTCTGTACGATTTTTATTTTATATAAAACTTGATTGTGATTCTTTCAAAATACGGTTGATTTCTCGAGAACAATTCTATCTATAAATTAAGGCGTTTTTCGATTCGATTCGAATTAAAAACAAATTTAAATTTTATGTTTTCCGGAAAAATATACATTTGATTAAACTTTTTTTCGAGTAAACAGACCTCTCTTATCACAAATATATAACTACAGTTCGCACGTGTTCCGCCGGAACAGTTTTATTGCGTACACGAGGTATTTTCAGTACCAATCATACCAAGTCCTGTCGAATGCACATACAACACACGTGAACGTTTCTCATTATGAATTCGAATTTTTGCCTCGTAAAATTCGTGTCGAGTTCTCACGTTAACATTGAATTGTGAGCAATAATAAATGTGTACAATAATAATACCGATTAGAAATTCCGTTAATTTCAAACCAATATGAAAATATATAATAGGTAATTTATTTTATAGAAGAAACAGTATCGTTAAACTTTGATTGCTATATTGACTTATAGTAATGGAAGTAAAACACTTGTTTGTTGATACTAACAGTATCACGCTAAAACTGGTCAAATCACATATTTACGTACTCGGTCACATATTTCAATCAGTTTCAGATTTCATCGACGGTATAATAATCGACGTATTTATACTCAATTCAAACCGGTAAAACACCTGCACGTGAACGCCGCCGCGTACGTCCCTCTAATTGCTATTCGCAGTGTGCAGTAATTGGCTAGGCGTATTCGTTCACATTAAGTCACAAATGATTATATTTATTTGTGTGAGACGATGGCGATTCTGATACACACTTACTGGAAATCGAGGTCTGTGGCGCACTCGGTTAATTCAGTCGCTTTCGATTTGAAAATCGACTCAAACTAGATGTTGCTATTTAGAAACAGTTTTATATCTGAAACATTAAAAAATATATCCAAACTTTCTTCTTACAATCGTAACAATATAAAATTGAAAAAAATGTGATTAAATGAATTGTTAAAAAAGTATTAGATTGGTGCAAAAATAATTACGGTCTTTGTCATTTTAAGTTCGGCGCCGATTTTTCTAGTTACCATTATCTTTTGTTATAGTCAAATGATAATATTTATTTGTGTGAGACGATGGCGATTCTGATACACACTTACTGGAAATCGACACCTGTGGTGCAATCGGTTAATGCAGTCACTTTCGATTTGAAAATCGGCTCAAACTCGATTTGTCCCGTCGTTATTTGCATTTCTCATATTCACAACTATGTAATATTAGGTTGATCTAAAAATAATTTCTGTTCTTTTCATTTTAAGTTTGGTGCCGATTTTTCAGTTATCGTTAACTTTTGTTATAGTCATGTGATAGATCATTATAAACAATGAAATTAGTACTACTGATTTCATCTTATATTTATTGTTTCCAGTCTTTAGTATTGTTGGATATAACCTCTTAAATTAGTCATGGAAAATATCCAATTCGCGCGTTTTTGTTGTATGAGCTTAATTGCGATATAAAAGAACAAAAATTGCTAAAATATCAAATTTGATTTTAGTGAAGAGTCAATTAGTGAATGTACAGCTCAAAACTGGTTCCAAAAATTTCGTAATGGAAATGCAAGCCTTGATGATGAAGAGGGTCGTGGACGTCCTACAGATATATGCACACAATAATAATTTAAGAACCAGTATTAAAGTGTATCCATGTAAAACAACTCGAAAGGTGGCAGAAGAACTCAGTGTTGATCATTCAATAGTTGTTCGACATTTGAGCCTAATTGGAAAAAAAAACACCTGGATAAATGGGTACCGTATGAACTAAACGAATATCAAGCAATTCAGCGGTATATAGTCTGCTCTCCATTTCTTTTTCGTATGCAAAATAATCCAATTCTTGATCGTATTGTAAAACTTGAAGAAAAGTGAATTCTTTACAACAATCAGAAACGTTCATCACAGTTGTTAGAGCGAGGAGAAGTATCAAAACAGTTTCTTAAACCGAATCTTCATGAAAAAAGATTACAGTCACTTTTTAGTGGTCAGCAAGTGGTATCATTCACTACAATTTCTCATTTCATGATGAAACAATAACAGCAGAAAAATTTTGTCAGGGATTTGAAAAATGTATGAAAATTTGCATCGTTTACGGCCAGCATTAGTCAATCGAAGAGGAACGATTCTTCTTCATGACAACGCCCGACGATAACTATAAAAAAATTAAATGAACTGAGTTATAAAACCTTACCTCACCCACTTTATCCTCCGAATCTGTCTCCGACAGATTATCATTTTTCTACACATTTAAGTAATTTTCGATTAGAGAAGGTTTTCAAAATCAAGCACCCGCTCAAAGCTCTTTTGATAAATTCGTTAATTCCAGGACTCCAGAATTACATCTTGTAAGAATAAAAAAAACTTGTTTCACGTTGGAAAAATGTGTGCAGGCCAATGGTCTTTATTTTGATTAATAAATATAATTTTAACTGATATATGCATCTTTATACTCGATATGTAAAAACCGAAATTATTTTTGCATCAACCTAATAATTAACTACTTCTCAGTTTATTTTTTTCTACAAATAAGAGTAAAAATGTCTATTTTTTCATTTATTTTTTTACTTATATAAAATTATAAATAATTTAACTTATAAGAATAATTAAAAAAACTCGTGTTTAAACTTCCCTGTACTCTGCATGGGCTTATCAGTACCCATGCAAACGCCGAACCCGTACGCTGTACAGAAGAAACTGGCAAGTGATTAATTCAAAGACACTTTCACGTTTTTTTAAATAATTTGCCAAATCGAAACATACCAACAATAAAATTATATTTCTCTAAAGCAGAGATCTTCAAATTTTGTCAACTCACGAAACCCCTAAGACTATAAATGTTTTTTAAAAAAACCTCTACCATCTCCAGAAAGCTCAAGATGCAAACCGCACAAATTTTGAAAATCAGCCATCTTACATGACTAACTTTTATTATTTACATCTGATTGAGAGAGGTTGTAGTGTGTACTCATAAATACAGTTATACTACATAATAGAAGGTAAAAATAGGTATTAATCGAAATAAAAGTAATTATTGTAATAAATTAACTACTTTGAATTTTTACCATTTTGGTTTTTTTCTTCAAAAATTCATTCGAATTTTGACATTGACTCGAGAAACCTTCAGTTTTCTGCGGAACATAGTTTGATGAACACTGTTCTAAAGTATAACAACATATTTTTAATAACTTTATAAAAAGTCTACTTAAAATGGTAAAATATTGGGTCAGCCCATATGTATTCAATGATGTATTTTTTTATACCAATAATATTTTTTTAAAAAATAAGTTCTGAAACATCGAAAAAATTGACTTTTCAATCTTGATCCAAAATATATCTTTTCTTAGTATTTACAACTTCGTACCATCTTAATCTTAAATTTTTAATATTCTGTCATTAAAGCTTTCTAGGCTTTACTTTAGAGAAAGAGTCGAGCTCGCTTCAGACATCACTCTCTGTATTAAGCTGTTTTTCAGTGATGCGATTTGGAGATTTCAGAAGAGATAATAATATGATAGTTCTAGATTAGGGGAATATGGTGAATGAGTCATAACTTCCCATTCAAGTTGTCTCAGTTTTTGAAAGGTTTTGCATACCGTATGAGTTCGGGCGTTGTCATGGTGACAAATTACACCTTTTCTGTTGGTTAATGTGACCGTTTTTCATCAATGGATTGTTTTATCCGAATCAGTTGTTCACAATACAACTTCTTTACGATGGTTCGATTCTCTGGTAATAGGTCGTAATTGATATTTCCTTCCATATCCCACCTAACAGGCAACATAGTATTTTTTGTGTGAAGTCCTCCTTTCACAATTGAAAATGGTATTTTGTTACTGACAACCCATTTTTTTTTTGACTATACTGTTATAAAGAATCCATTTTTCATCACTAGGAACAATTCTATTCAGAAATTAGTCATTTTGCAATTTACTTAGTTGAAAAGATCAAATATCTACACGTTGTTTTAAATTAATCTGTGATAACTTGTACGGAATCCACTGACCCAGTTCAGAAACTTATCAGTCTTATTAGAGTACCGGTGAATAGTTCAATGCTTCGACTTAATCTTCTTGACTAATTCTTCTACCGTTGAACTAGAATTTAGTTTCACTAGTGTTCACAGAATCTCATCATAAAACTCTTCAAGACATTCTGTCCTTTTCTTATCTTTAAAACTGTAATTCTCGGATCGAAATTGTTGAAACCATCTTTGTACTTTTCTAGGACTAATAACATCTGAACTATATATTTCCCACAACTTTTTCAGTGCTGGTGTAACGTTATTGCCCTGACGAAACTCCCAAATCAAAATATTCCTAATATGCTCTTTTAACACTTCCATGATAAGTAATGTTTTTTCTTGTAAATTTGCGAGATCACTGTTAATCTTCCACGATAAGACTGAAAAAACATTACGTATAATTGAGCATCATATGCGTCTGATTCTTTAGTGCAATAATTGTAAAGTATTGCATCATCTATTTTCACCTACATAAAAAAAATACGTTACTTATGTGATGACTCAATATTTACGTTATATATATATACATATATATATATATATATGTACATATATATGTGTATATATATATATATATATATATATATATATATATATATATATATATATATATATATATATATATATATATATATATATATATATATATATATATATACATACACACACATATACTTTAAATATAAATGTGTGCAGGAAGTGAAATACGCATGTAAGTATTTCATTGAAAATCGTACACTGTTAGGGTTCACATAAACCTTTTATTTACTCTTCCGTATCACACACATCATCTCCACCGTTCAGTCGGAATACCGACAAATCTAATAAAATCGTTTTCAAAAATCGATTTGAAACTGTAACTAGTGAATCATAACCGCCCCCGTGTTGTACTACACGCACGCATGACATGTAGACATGTCGTCGTACTTGAACAAGAGGCGACCAGCACGACTAAATATATCACCCCATTACAATCGGATGAAACTTGAACGCCATCTGCTTCCATTATAAATCGTATTATCTAAGCATCCAACGCGACAGCATGCTAACGGAGTCTGTTGACACCGTACAATCTCTGAATGACACTCGTGTAAAGTACTATAGTTGCAAGTGTTCTTCAACGAACTATGCATATGTGTTCAAAACACGGCAGGAGATTAACTAAACGGACTTAAATTCGACAGTTTTATCTTGGATGTGTATGAGGGGCACGTTATCAGCGCAATTCGCTCGTCTTCCGCGCTATATCTGTTCCATTTAACAAACGTTGATCGAATACAAACTGAAATCTTACTTGATCTGATATTAGGGTTTGAGAATCTTTTTATGCCATTTATATTTGAAGACAGTATTCTATATTTACTTTTTATGTATTGTAATAGCTTAATTAGAAATTGTAATATCCATGATAATATTTTAACACTGAAAATGAATTCACTTACATAAATTAAGTAATATTCAACATTTTTGTCTTTTAATAATATTCAATATGCATTCTGAAGATGGCCAGCATTGTCTGTAATTGCACAGTAGCGAATCGATATATGCAGTAATTAATTGATAAAAAAAGATTTGTCTAGTATATTGATACAAATCATTCATGTCATTAAAATAAATACATTAAAATAATTACTCTAAAGTTTATTCAGTTGTTGCTTTTTATAAGATGTGTTACATTTATCTTTATGTCATATAATCAAAAAAAAGGCAAAACTTAGCAATACTGCTCTTAAAAATAAAATTGGATTTATATTATACATTATATATATATTATATTCAGTAAACTTTAAGCAAAAGTTGAATTGATAGGCATTAATTAAATTTACTGCTTACCTATATACCTGCATATTTTGAAATTGTGTTCTTTTTCCACGAAATCATTGTGTGAGTATTTTTACAAACTGTTTTTTTTACTAACGTCTTAAGGTAGATCTGTACTGTAGAGCTCAGATCTGCCTGAACATATTGGAAGACAAATCCGGTCGAAGAAAATACTCATAGTGAACTCGGGGAGAAGCAAGAAAATTTCAATTTATCTTAATTATTGATTAATTTTCTTCTAATTCAATTTTGTTATACTATGGTTCTCATAAGAACAAGAGATTAATGTTTATTCATTGACTTCCTCCATCTTATATGTATAAGTTAGTAATTGATATAATTATACTTAGTTATATTAGGTGTAGAAATTAATTCGGTGCCTTTTCTTATAGAACATGACAGAAACATATGATTTTCAATGGATAGAAAAGAAAAGAGCTGCTGTAGTGGCATTTCGTTTCTAACCATGGTTTAGAGTAAAGCAACAATAGCGGTGAGTAGTAGCTAAACGGTTAAGAAATAAGAAATGATATTTAATAAATATTCTAAATAAGTGGTGAAAATAGAATTTATCTAATATGTTTTTAAAATCGGCACTTATTCAGTTTTTATAAACATTTCTTTTTTAAGATTTCATATATATATAATATATATATATATATATATATATATATATATATATATATATATATATATGTGTGTGTGTAAATAATTTCGATTTTTATTCAGGAATGTTAATTATTAACATAACTTATGAATCATATTCTGAAGGTAAATTTTCATTAATCTAATTCTGTAGTACATTTCGTTTTTCATTATCAGATTGAGTATTATGTCAGATTGGTATCCACCAAAGTGCTTAGTTTTTATGTTATTGTAGATATATCTGGTCTATGTCTGCTTTACATTACATGTGTCGACAATACTAATATTAATTCTTTTTTAATTATAGATTAACCTTTTATATTCTATATATTACAAATATGAAATTATTCATAAAAAGCTTAAGAAGTTTGGATATCTTCCTACGTATGTACTTTTTCGAATTAATTTATAAGTTAATGAATTTGAAATTATTTCCAACAATTAACTTTATTTAATATTATTTAGAATGACCCAGGAATGTAATATATATATATATATATATATATATATATATATATATATGTGTGTATATATATATATATGTGTGTATATAGTTATGTGTGTGTGTGTATATATATGTATATATATAATCATTGTACAAAAACATGTCCAAAAATTTACCTTTTCAATAAAAATTTTTTCATTATCAGATTTTTCTATATCTTAACGCTCTGAAAATGATATGATCGCTATCAAAATGCCAATATGAAACAATCAAAAATGATAAATAAGTAGATGATTACACCACTTGATTGCAGAGTTTGACAACCCCGTTCTCTCCTGGGGGAAGAGGCTTCGTCCTCTTATGCTAACATTGTCTCCCTTCCCTAATAAATAACAGAAATTAACAAATTATACACACAAATAATCCATGTAAAATGTAAGTCTTAAAATTTTTATTGTAAAAGTTTATAAAAATTAACAAAATACAATGTTGAAATGTATAACAATTTTTTTATTCTAAAGCTTCAGCAACCAGAATATTTTGAACAAATTTCTTATCAATTTTACACTGAAACTGTATACACTCTTTGGTTCTTCACCGCGAAACGAACACTGATCATGTACTGACAATGTACTGATGTGTTTGACATCAACCGATTATAAAGTAGATCACGTGATCACCATCAACCAATCAGAATACGAATAAACCGTTACGTGATGATGATAACGGTTTTGATTTTTATTGATATAGAGATGATTTATTGAATATCTTAAACCAGAACTTTTTTATAGTCTTTGAGATGAAAAGAGAACTCATTTATAACAACTATTTCTTACTTTTTCTTAAAAATAACTCGATATTCTACTTAGTTTCATTATAATTAATTGATTTTGCTATTTTGCATACGTTACTAAATAGAAAATGACTTTACTTCATATATATATATATATTCAAAATTAGTTTCATTCCCCCTAATTTCTAAAAGATTATTCAACTTATTCATTATATGTTTTAGTTTTCAAAAAATATCTTCCTAGGTATGCATTTTTTCGAATTAATTTATAAGTTAATAAAAATGATATCGTAATTATTTATAAAATATTAATTTTATTTAATAATATATCGAAAAGGCCAGGAATTTAATATATATATATATATATATATATATATATATATATATATATATTATACAAAAACATGTACAAGAAATATCCATTCAACCCATCAGAAAAACCTAACTATATTGCAAGATAAATAACTTATTTCGTTTGCAAACTAGCGTGTGTCGTCCAAACACCGGCCACATGTCGATGTTTGTTGTGAACAACCGCTCACAATCACATTACAACCCTTAAACACCTCGTCCGTATGTCGGGCGGCAATACTCGACGAGTGTTACTCGAAGCGGTAACCCTTAGGGGGCCTCTGACGCCCCATGGGGGCAGCGCGACAGTCACCGTCATATTCGAAACGGCATCAATACATTCAGTATATACTAATTTATTGACATTTTATCAACTAATTTCGATATTATGTACATAATTTGAATGGAAAATAGAACGCGGCTATCACCTTATTAATTTTTTAGTTAAATAATTAGATAAAGGTTAATCTCCAACATTTTATATCTTTTATATTTTCTTATACTGCTGCGCATATATTAAATTTTATATCGCTTCTGCTTGAATAAGAATTAATTAAATTTAGTACACACACACACACACACACACACATATATATATATATATATATATATATATATATATATATACATATATAACGGAAATATACATCCTATCGCATTTGGAGCACTGAACACATATAACAGCAATTATCTTAATTTGACTTTAAAAATGACTTATTATTAAAATTTTCTTATAAAATATATCAATATATAATGAAAGAAATAATAATAATTTGAATATTTACATATAGACCAAGAGATATTCTGTATTTTAAGAAATAATTCAATTCTGAATATCTATTATTCGAAGTAAAAAATCAAATCGTTTGAAGATAGAATTAACAAAATAATGAAGAAAGTATTTATATTAATATTCAATTAAATATATTCTATTTATTTATATTAAACAAGGTTGTAGTATGTTATTTAAAATATGCTAAAATTTAATAGAATTACTTCGACACTGATTGTAAAAATGAGTTGCCTTAAGATATTATTTTTAATCGATTATTGCATTTAATTAAGAATTAGCATTATTTATATTTATATTTTCAAGAAATAAACAGAGAAATGTCATCTAAACTATTTGTTTGATTATATAGTTGATAAAAATAATTAATTATTAAAAAGGTAAATCAGTTTTTTCCAGAAACGTTTCATTCATTTCATCCAATCTTGCATATTCGTTCTATCGACACATTTAGTAACAAAGAAATATAAATTCCCTCTTTTATTTCGTTTCAAAGAAATTAACTGTTATTTTTTTAATATTGTCATCTTTTATTTATAATTTGTCTTAAATATTAATTTTATACGATTTCTCATATATTTAATATAGTATATTTGCAGAATTTATACCAAACATTAAAAAATAATTTCCAGTTATCAACTAGAAGGACCTTTGGCGGTTAGAAAATTTATTAAACTTTGATTGAGATATCTTTATTACTTTCAAAATAATTAAATGTTACCACATCAAGAAAGACACCTACATACACACACACACACACACACATATATTTATATATATATATATATATATATATATATATATATATATATATATATATATATATGTATGTATGTATGTATGTATGTATGTATGAAGACATTTTTAAATGTGTATATAAATGTTTGTTCTGTATTTCCCAGCATAAACTTTCGTTATAATTAAAACTTGATGACAGACGTAAGAGGACATTCAAACAAGCAAGATAATTATATCTACATATAAATATGAATGTATATTCCAGTAACCACAATAAACACACGTCAGTCCATCTCGCTTCTCTTGAAATAAATGTAAACCTCATTTGAAACTAATTATGTATAATGTACAATATGTTTACACTCTATTAGTTTTTGTAACATATATTAGTCAAGTTTTATTATTTTTATGTAAAATTAATATTCAGTTTTCAATTGAATATTAAGTGTGTTTTTCTGTTCGTTTATTTATAATAAATCGTTTATTTCTTGTAGTTTAATAACAGGAATATGTATGTATATACTTATATATATATATATATATATATATATATATATATATATATATATATATATACATATATATAAAGTGCAAAACTGAGTCAATAACTAGAAATTTCGCTTTTTATAGTGTTATTAAATAAATGTTACACTTTGAATGAAAAACTCTTATATTGCAGGAAACTATATTTATTGCCGCTTAAATAAATAAATACACTTTGGGCTGAAAACCATTTAAATATAAAATAATAAAATTAATAATAGGTTCGCTACTTACACAACTTTGTAGCAAATATTACATATGAACGTTAATATACGGTCCAAACCTTTTTGCTTTTTTAACAGAAAGTAATCTTTTTTTATACTTTTGATAAGCTTTTCACAATACTTGAGTGGTGAATTTTCTCCTATTGTTCTTGTACACATTCCCATAGGACATTAAAAATTTTCGGGGGTGAATCATAGTTATTCTCAAGTTTTAAGTTATGGCCATACATTTTCAATGGGGTTGAGATCTCAGGACTTTGGGCTGGCCGCTTTAGTATTTGAAAATTTTTCTGATTCAACCAGTACTTAGTTAATCTCAATGTATGTTTGGGGTCTTTATCGTGTTGAAATCTTACTTCATTTTCTGGGTATAGCATATTTTGGACTGTTTCTATCAGATGCTCATTCAGAATATCCCCACACATTTCTTTGTCTAGATTACCTTCAATTCTGTGTATCGGTCCAACTCCGTACCCTGTAAAGCAGCCCCAGACCTTGATGTTTCCCCCACCATCTTCACAGTTTGAATGAAATATTTCGCTTTTAGTGATTCTCCATTCCTATTGTACTTCCACTGGCGGTCTTATGTATTGTATTTATTAATTTTACTCTCTGTTGCGCGTGGGAGTAGCACTAGCGACTTAGTGCGGCACTAAGGAGTGAGAACTTGACTCCTTTTTAAATTAATGAAAAGGAGTCTGTTTTGTGTTTTTAACGTTTTATTTTCAATGATGAATACAAGATATAATAAAAAAAAACTATTAAGTGTTCAATATATTGACTTTCTGAGCTTCTGACTTAACGACTTATCACTTGACGACTTAGTTAATGACTTGTTTTGACTTATCACTTGACGAATTAGTTCATGACATATATTACCGAGCGTAGCCGATTTATATATGATTTCGGGCGGTATTCCAGGTATATACTTTAATATTAATATAAATGCATGCCAACTGTTTAGGCTAGTAGTTTGCAATACAAAATAATACATATAACTTAATGGCCTGATCTAATGAAAAAATGCAGCTTTTTTCCGTACCTCGAATGACTTAATTGTGAAACTGGAATTACCCTGTGATTTTAAGATTGAAAAAATATAATTACAGTGGTTCAACACCCTCATCTGATAAATAACCTTCATCTAATCATCACAGGTCCATTTTTATACAGTTTTACAAATGACTTTCTAGCTTTGATATTTTTCTTAGTAAGCAGAGATTTCTAGTTCTTCCCAACAGCATCTAATGTTCATCGTACCGTCCATTTACTTACTAACTTTCCAGTATCTTGCATTAAAAGCGCTGTAGCCTGAGAAGGTGAAGGTGGCTCAGCAGAAACAAAATATCGAATCACTCTTCTGGTATCTTTCGCTGATAATTTGTTTGTTCGACATCGAACATTATTTGGTATTGGAAAATCGCATTCGTTTTTAATCTTTTGTACTAATGATTGAATAATATGTAGTTCCTTTGTAATTTTTCGCGTAGATTTTCCGTTCTCGAGTAATTTTTTCACAAATTCCGCAAGTACTTTCGAAATCGGTTTCGATGTTGAAAATAAAAGAAACCAATAAATGTTTTACTTTGACAAACTGAATAAAACTGATGAATAACCGACGCAAGTATCAGATAATGTACATACACACTGCACTGAAGCAAAATGTGTAAAAAAACCATATTTACAAAGAAGTAAAAACTTTGTGCAAAAGTAAGTCAGCGAAAAACAAATATAAAATACTTACAATAGAGGTATATTTATGAATCGTCATATGTTTTAAATGGCCTAAGTACTTCAGAGTATTAAATATAAAATACAATTCCTAAAATATCGCAATCATACACACATTTTAAATAATTTTAAAATTACTATATTTTGGTTCACTTTTGCACTTCACTATATATATATATATATATATATATATATACTGTGTAAAAAATAAATCTATAGCTATAAATTGAATTAATTGTGTGTTTTAAACAAAAATATTTTCGCACTGTTTTAGGATTTTGAAGTGATAATCTTAACATTTAAAAACACTATACATCATGCCCAATTAGTTGAAATAACCTCACAAAACAGCAGTGAACACGATGTAGTCTGAAAAGCAGATTATTAGGCACTGCATACTTTTCGCATTCCAGTTGAAAAAAAATCGTGATCAGATATAGTTCTTTTATTTAAAATTCTTACTTTTCGAAATAATAAAAAATATTTGACGTCTCTCCTGCACAGACAAAACATAATGAACATCCTGTTCCATATATATGTGTATATATATATATATATACAAACACACACACACTCTCACACACACACACATATATATATATATATATTCAGTGAACCCCTGTACAACGCGGTGGATGTTCCGCGTTGTAGAAAACCGCGTTATACGAATCACATGTGTTATGTATGAACTGTGAGTGTGGTGTAATGGTTTTGTACAAATTTTCTTATGCAGATTCAAATTTTCCTATACAAGTTTAAACATTTAAAATAAATATTTTGAATAAAATTTCTTTAAGTAAAGAAAAAAATAATTTGGGTGTTATTTAATTATAAAAAAAGTGCGTTATACGGGGATGTTTATTGTGTTTTATGAGTACCAGTAGCAATTTTTTCGCCGCGTTATACGAATCCGTATTAGAGGGGAATGCGTTATACGGGTGTCTACTTTATATAAAGAAAAATGCACAGTGAGACAAAAATATACAGAAAAATATAATATTTTTCATACTTAAAATTGTAATCATATATATAATTATTTTTTGATACTAATGCCTACACTATTTTGTATATATATATATATATATATATATATATATATATATATATATATATATATATATATATATACAAATGATTTATAAATCTTGATAACAGTAACTTGCTTAGCAATTAACTATACAAAGAAATTAATGCACATGCTAAATTGCAATTAGCAAGTCTTATTTACTTAGGTGTATTTGTGAAAAAAAAGAAATATGAAGTGCGGTATTAAATCTTGCCATGCATGTTCTGCATATAAGTATTAAACAAGATTTGTCCTGTCAACCATGTTTCAAGTAACAAAGCAGCGTAAGTTACTGATAATCCTTGCTACCGTTAGTGCGTAACCGAGCGTTAAAGTTAACCAGTCTAATCTGATAGGCACATCACCAGTGTTCGAACTAAGCTGCTATAGGCAAATGGTCAGCGGTTTTAAAGCACGTTACACCATAGATATTGAAAACATACTGTTTACAAAATAGATTACTATACATACATACACAAACGCACACACACACACACACACATATATATATATATATATATATATATATATATATATATATATATATATATGTGTGAATGATATTTTATAATATAATTTATTATTAGTATTCCAACCATATCTTACAAACTATTAATACCAAGATAAGTTAATTATTTCCATAACAAAAGATTTAATATCTCATAAAACCGGATTTGAACTCATATTTTATTGGTCTCCAGTCAATGGATCATGAGTTTACTAACATTTCGGCAACGACTTTAACATCTTCTTTAGTCTTATTTAATAATAAATATAATTAGTTAAATTATATACCTGTGCTTGTACATTGTTTGGTAATTAAATTAAAATAAAATCTATCTTTAAATCATGAAGTATCTTATTACAACGGAAGTAAGGAAACAATGATGTACAAATATTCATATCTTTTATTATTTATGTTACATATATATATATATATATATATATATATATATATATATATATATATATAAAGATAGATAGATAAATAGATAGTGTATATGTATATGAAGATGTTTCATATGAATAGTACTGAAATTAAATACTAAAATGATATAAAGCGAAATATGCTATGATTTTAACTCAAATCATATTTTAAAACAAAACGTTTTGATTTTCGACATAATTTTCTAGAAATAGGATGTTTGAAATAGAAATTATTTCAGAATTATTACTAGAAATAATTTTAAATCATCGATATACGTATTTGTTTAGACCAAAATTGATAAAATTGTTATTAAAACAATTATATTATGTAATAATTAGTTTTAGCTTTGAATAAAGAATACACCTGTGAATATTTTAATATATTATTAATATTTGGGAATATTTTTTAATACAATTTTGTTATAAGTTTCAAAATTATAATATTTTTCAATTCTTCAAAAGCGACTTGAATGAATTTTCGATTACTAGCTTCTTTAAAACAGCATTTTTATTCGAAATTTGTAATTATTGTTCTGGTACTGTGGTTCATTCTTTATACAAATATTTTTTTCATTCATCCCGCGAACCAAAAAAAATGTCAGCAAATATATTCAATAATTGATTAATGGTTATTTTTGATTTTTTTATGCTCATTTTGATGCTAATTCCATCATCCTCAAAGCAGAGAGTTACAAAAAATCTACCTCAACGTTTCTATTTTTCCTGTTTCGATTTTCTTTATTTTAGTGCTTTGAATCTTACAGCACCGCAATCAAAATACACATAAACAAGATTCAAAAATGGTCAATAATCATTTATTGAACCTTTTTAGAAAATTATTTGTGGCTTGTAGTGTTAGAAAATAGTTCATTTATGACAGTATTCTTAACCACAGTGCCAGAAATGTGTTGTAAATATGATGTTTGAATAAAAACGAACTGTAAGTAGAACTAATGTATTTTATACCATTTTCAGACTTGTAAAAAATTGTAGATTAAATAAACGTGGTAAGTTTTGATGTTTACTTATACACAAAGTAAAAATTATTTCTAATATTTTTTATTTATTTTTATATTAGCTTTTTATTATATTATTTTAAAAATTCAAACAATACGAAAGTATATTTTTTTTATTTTAAGTGAAAAGCAATACATTTAATGACGTAATGAAAGCAATACTTCTTTAAATCTTTTATCATTGAATATTCTATTCTATAGTAAGGAAAAATACTTGATAAGGTTTTTATTTCAATGAATATTTATTTATATTATTAGCAATAATTAAAATCAAATTTTGTAAAACGTTATGCAGACAACATGAAAACGTATATTATACAGTTCTATAATAAATTCCTATTTGAAAAAAATAAAAACGGCAAATAAACTAAATATGCATTCATAATCTCTTCAAGTGCATCCACTCTACGGTGTAATGTTCAAA
>CM068317.1:4437500-4452500 GCA_034766995.1 Acanthacorydalis orientalis | reverse complement strand
GCTAATTTTTTGACAGACATCATCTAAATCTCCTATTTTCTTTTGTAGCTATTTCGGTGTGGTTTCGAAGATAATAATATCATCAGTAAACCGAAGGTGACTTTCGCCTTTCATTTCGATTGGTTTGTCCTCCCAGTCGAGCGATTTGAATCCTTCTTTGGCTGTAGTAAATAATTTAGGTGAAATTGCATCTTCCTGCCTTTAACGTTTCTCGATTTTTATCTTTTTTACTTCTTCGTATAGCTTACATCTATCTATCTATCTATCTATCTATCTATCTATCTATCTATCTATCTATCTATCTATCTATATCTATATATATATATATATATTTATATAATGCCTTTAACTTAAATACATTTTTTTACAGCGTATAATTAGCAAATCTATACCCTTATAATAATAACAAGGTTCTATTTTCATGTTAAACTGGTCAGTTACCACTGTGTTCTGTTCATTGTCATCATTAGAACAATTTCCACATAAATATTTTTTCAAAATAGCGAAAAGGTAATAATTTCTACGGGCTGCAGAGTGGGTTATGAAGTTCTTGGATATCTGTTTGAGAAACAGCAGCGTTATGAACTGCTACATGGTCTTGCAACAAACACACTCTGTTAGTTTTGTTACTGTTAGTTTTCCTCGCAGTTTTTCGCGTATATTATTCTCTAATTTATGAAACAATGTTGTGTCATATAGGCCATTAAGAGTGGCATTGCGCTCCTAAAAATGTATTAAAAAATATCATTGAAATCATAAAATTCGGCCATGATCTTTCTTCTAGATTGAGATATCTTAGTTTTCTTTGGGATGGTTCATCTACTCGCCGTCACTCCATGGATTATGTTTTATATAGAGGAACATAGTAAGGGCCCTTGTTTCTTCTCCTGTTACAATGGGGTCAATTGCTGCATTTGAATCAGGCTCACAGAGTTCTAAAAATGAATGAGCGAAGGCTTCTTAATCTGAACTGTTGAAAGAAGTTTGAATACCCTCGTTTCACTGACCTTATTCATACCTAAATGATCATGGAGAATTCGGCGAACAATTGTTTGTGAAAAATTGGTCATTGCTGATAATTCTTTTATTTTTAAGCGATGATCAGAAGGAACCAGATCTTCAGCAAGTGTATTTATCTTTAAAGTTTTTTATTAACTTTTATTATTAATAAAAGATAAACTGTTAACTAAAGATAAATATATTATATACATTAAATTTAAGATTATTATGAGATATTCAGGTCTTAAGAATAGATTTATAACTGAAATGGTCAATTTTATGCTATTAATAATGGTTATTTTATAAATATATGGGTGCGTGCAGAAGTATGTACTTTCAATAAATGTGTTCGAAAATTCTAATGAAAATGTGTATGAATATTTTATTATTTTTATAATTTAAAATTGAAATCACTGATCTGTAATGCTGTCTACTGTTACTTTTTCCCATACAAATGATAGATTCTCTTGAAAAGAGCGCAAATTCCAGTAAATAATAAATCCGCTACTGACTACTACATTTAAAAGATGTTATGATGAAATAATTATATGAATATATATATATATATATATATATATATATATATTATATATGAGAAGGTTATTTTGGTAATTCAGTAATTGTTAATAGAAACTACCATAAACATAACTTACATTAATGGATAAACAGAATATAATTTAAAATATATTTAAAATACGTGTTCCTTAATTCAAATTTTATGTTAATCGACTTTACAGTTAAATGATCAAAAGTGTATCATAAATACTGCAAATTATTACAAATTGATGTGCAAAGTATCCAATAAACCAACACAGTTTTGTAATCAAAACGGTGTTAATTTCGTAGAAATTAAAATGGGTTTATTTATTGTTATATTGGACCGTTATATATATAATTATTAAAATGATCATTAGCCTTTTTATATTTCTATTTCTAAATATAGACTTTGATCATATGATTTAATTATTCAATAGTAATTTGAATTCACTAAAATATAAAATTTAAATCAATAGTTCTACTTGAATTGGTCTTAGTAAATATTTGTTTCGAGTGTTAAAATATAGTTTTTTTTTTAAAAAAAAAAACAATAATAAAAATACTTAATGTGAACAAATATTTTAATTAATTTTTTTAAGGCATAATTATACAAAAAAATCAATTATATTGATCAGATATGGGTAATTTTCGAAAAAGTACTTTTCTTTTATTATTAAGTAAGAATTAAACAAACATGATGTAGCTCTACTTGCATGGGACTATGAATAATAAATAAAAGGAGAATATGTTTAAAAAGACTAATGAAATATTCATTGTAGTTTCGTCATTAATCTTCGAATATAATTTTAAATCACTGATATAGAAATCATCAACTTCTTTGTTTAATTCGAATTGTATAATCTACAGAAACTGTATGATTTATATCAAAGTTCTGACATGATCTCAGGAGATAAAGTTGTTTGAAAATATCTGCCTCGATAACGAATTCCTTACAAATTATTGTCATTATTTTATAACTAACTATTAAAATTTGAGTATAAGAACAACAACGTAATTTCAAAAACAACTGATCTCATTTACAAGTGAAACATGCACAGATACTCGCTGATTGATGGACAAGATACACCACGTATTAGTGCGGTTGATTAGTCAAACAAATTATTCTACACAATTCAAAACTTTCAGAGCGATCCTCGTATATATTTAAATATTTGCTTTTTACATTACCCGTCAGTCACGTTTGACGTTCATATACCAGACCGAAATTTGTACACACACACACACATATATATATATATATATATATATATATATATATATATATATATACATTCATACAGAAAGGAGAAAAAAATTGGACAGCGTCCACGATTTACTCAAATGGAAAATCTGCTTGATGCGCTAGTGCGACATTTGATGTGGTGCGGCGAAAGGGTTGGGCAATCGGGGTCGGTGTGGGAATGAAAATGCTTCGAGTGTGTGTATGTGTGTGTGTTTGTATATATTTATGTATTAGAGTTGAGTATACAACAACCGTGTCCCGTCGTGGTCCGTGATGCTTAACCCGTATAATGCTCACACAATGGCGTTGTTAGGCGACACAATGCCACGATGTCATCTTATTTGAACATCCTGCCCCGCCCTGCCGTGCGCCCGCCGACAACAGATCCGTATCCAGTAGGCTGTGAGATCGCTATCTAACATGATTGGCATGGACTGGGACTCTGTAATTTTCCACAACTGTAATATATGTCTTTGTGCAGAGATTGTGTTTGATTTATTCTTTGGCAATTACTTACACGCATGCAAAAACAACAAAACATACTCATATATTTTCTATATAACTGTTTTCGAGTATCTTCTGTCAAACTTACATATATATATATATATATATATATATATATATATATATATATATATATATATGTGTGTGTGGGTGTTCTATTTTATATTTTTTCAAGTTTTCGTGTATATTTCAAATTCAAGTTTCATTAGTAAAACTTAAAAAAAATTAAAAATTTTAATAAAACCGTATAATTTGCTGAACTAACCTTACTTGTTTGCAGTACTATACGAATATTTGACTAGTATTTTTTTTTATTTTAAGAAAATCTACAGACGTTAAAGAAGATAATTAATTTCTAAATTTATTTCAAACTGAAAATCATAAAAGGCGACGAAATATACATATATTCATAAATAGAATTCTAAAATTCGTAATCAAATTCTAGAAAAGATTTATTTATCAATAAGACACTAATTTTTTGAATTTTAAAACCGAGAATATATTCAGTTAATTGATATCAATTACTATATTAATATAATAAATACTTTTTTATTTTTTTTAATAGATACTTTGCCTTGAAAAAAATACTAAATATTTTCCATCAACTTTTTAGATATGAATTATTCTAATTTCAATTTTCATGTATAATATTTTTTCTAAAATATTAGATGTCATATTTTTAATTCTAGTATTATCTAAAAATAGATCCTGGTTTTAATTTGTTTTTACTTTCCTAACCTTGTTTCTATCTTTGTACGTAAGAAATCTTAATAATAATTATTAATTCTGATTCTGCTGAATTTTCTCACTTATAAGTAATTTTGTCAGTCATACTTACCATATTTTGTTTTCGAAAAATAATTTATATATTTAAAAAGAATTTTAATATATATATATATATATATATAATTTTATTAAGGAAGCTTTCTCTATGAAAAATTTCAATACCAAACTTTATGAAATATTAACGAATGGAAGATATAAATTATATACCTATATAGGTTACATTTTATATTAAAAATGTATTTAATTTGAATCAGATAATTGTTTATAATTATACCAAAAAACATAGAATGCCATTATCACATAAAAACATCATTATTATGAATGAAGTATAAAATTTGTTCTTCTCAAATATGTCATTCTTTTTATTAATATTATATAATTGCATATATATATATATATATATATATATATATATATATATATATAATTTTATAATATATTGTATGTTAGATACTTTAAAAACCAATCATTAAAAATATGTCAACTAATTAGAAAATAAAATCAATATTTATCCCGGTAAGAAAATAATTGCGGGTTTTGTCATGAATTTGTAGGTCATCAGCCGTAATTATTTTCCTACTAATCTAATACAATAAATAAATTTAAATTCATATCATATAAATGATGACTTAATTATTGGAAATATTTCAAAATTACAGAATAAGTATTATATTGAGTCTTTCAATACATTGTAATCGCAAGAGAAATAAATAATATTGAAAAAAGAACATATAAAAGGATGATAACTATGTTTAACTTTAGTAAACTCCTCCTTGGAACGTTTCTACCGTTCAAGAATTTTTTTTACTGTAGCACGCTAAGGATGATGGAATCAGTATCGAAATATGTATTTGCGACAATTAAATACAATAATTTATTATTTACTCATCAGTTATTATCAGAAGAAAATGATCATTTGTGAGATGAGTGAGAAATTTATTTGTGAAAATGAGTTTGATATTAAAATGCTAGTACTATATTGTGAGAAAGAATTTGTGAAAGACACACACACATATATTAGATAATAATAGACTATTCTATATTATAAAAAACCGAATGCAATATTCCGTATGATTCAATGAATTATTTCATATAAATTCTAATTAATAAATTAAATAAATCAATCTTAAAATAGACATAAAAAAATTCATTCTTATATTCTGTATTTTGACTACATATGCATACACATTTGTGTATATATATATATATAATGTAAATTACCGGTTAGCCATTATTCGTATTTACATTTACATAATCTCAGCTCAAAAATAGAATCGTACCGGACAGTCGACACCCACGGTGACGAAATGTCGGATAGACCCATCTCAAATCAAATTTGCGCCGGTATGCAGTGGACAACTCGTGTCATATATTGCTACTCTTTTTCGTCTTAACCTTTAAAATATTTTACCATAAAGCAGTAACTTATATATATATATATATATATATATATATATATATATATATGTATGTATAGATATATGTATATATGCCTATGTGTGCGTGTATATATATTTATGTATATATATATATATACATATATATATATATATATATATATATATATATATATATATATATATGTATATGTATCTATATAGTCGTCCAAATATTTTGAAAATTATTTCGTTATCTATACTTAAATACCAATATAAATATCAAGTATACTTGAATACTAATTTCTCATATGAATATCCGTACACATTTTTATAATAATAATCAGTAATCATTTTTAATATTATGTTTTTATGTTTTAAAAATTATAAAATATTTTTAACTTCAAACACAACGATAACATTTTTTTATCCTATTTTTTATTACAACTAAATATATTAAAAACAAGAAAAATAGAACAAAGATATCGCTTATGTATAAAATGTCATTATCAATTCTAAATAGTAGTTTGCTTTATTAAATCATCAAACGCCGTTACACAAAATCGTAGGAATTTTCGAAAACGCTTAACATAGTTTGGTTCTAGAACCCTTTTAATTAATGTGGTGTTAGAGAGAAAAAATTTAAAAATTGTGGTTTACCACAGTGAGATGTTTTGTACACGCAACAGCGGCGAATAATGTTAGAATTATAAAAAAATATTTCAAAAGTGAATAAAAACTAGCCTGTTTTAAATTTTAAATTCATTTATTTCTTTAAAATCCGAATCAAATACCATGATAGTTGTTACTGTTAGTTGCTAAAACACTTCGGATGGAGAAAAACGTTGCACTTTTTACATATATGTATATGTATGTATATATATATATATATATATATATATATATTATATAAATGTATTTATACATATATATATATATACATATATATCTCTCTTGCAAACTTTATATTTATTCTGCTTTTTTCTCACTTTCGCAAAAATCTAAAAAATTAATAATGTATTTCTATTGCTATTGAATCAATGTTACTGTTATATAGAAAAATTAAAAAAATATTTTTAGCAGAGAAAAAAATTCCATAATTAATACAACATAAACGCAATATCGGCGATTAATGGGTTAACACCATTTTTGTTATATATTTTCTCCCTATGTCGCTATTTATTTCTCTTCCTCTTCCCCTCTCCCTCCCTCCAAATATATATGTATGTATATACATATAAGAAGAAATATATAAGTAGATTTCTTTTAAAAAAAATATCAATTATATAAATGCCTATTATTTTCAATTAATATTTGAAAGCACTTATTGATTAATGCAGTTATACTGGGATCAAAGAGAGATGAATCAGAATATGAAAAATAAAGTTTGGAGCTCTAACTAATCTTTTTAAATCATTCAATGAGTATTCAACGTAGAAATAATTTCGTCAAAAATTACTTTATTCATCATTCATAGATAAAGAGCGGTTGAGTATAAAAATAAACACAATACCATAAGAAATGGCAGATAAACCTTTTATTCCAAACTAAATTATAATCTCGCATTTTAGAACTATTTCCTTTTTCTTATATCTACCTTAAGCGAGACTCTAAACGGATTAATATACGATAGATGATTACTTTTGTTTCAAAGAGAACTCTTGCTACCAGACTTGTTTATTCTAAACAAGAGATTTATTTTATAAATGAAACATTTATAACATATAAATTTAAATTCTAACACTTAATTAATATTAATGAGAGATATTACAAAGAAAATCTAGAATTTAATAATATTTAGTGATGAAAAATAATAAATTAATATTAAGAAATAATTATTAATATTTATCTTAAAGAAAATATATTCTTTATGAAATATACATATATGTGTATATATATATATGTGTGTGTGTGTGTTTATGTATATGTATACATAACTGAAAACAGATATACATTTCAAAACTTCGTACATAATCCTCTAGAATCTCGCAAAATGAATTCAAAACTGAAAAAAAAAATTGATTTTTTTCTGCAGACGTACAGACCCACAAAGAGAATCTTTTACCCAATTCATATGCTAATCCTGACTTACGAAAAATAATAATTCCGTAGCAAGGATTGAGAAACGCGAAAAAAAATATTACGAATACCATATTAGACAGAGACACGGGCACAGCGCCGTATCGCAATGTATATATTTTGTCATAGTCGGAGCGGCGAAAATTTACATAAAACTTGAGATTTGAATAAAAACAGATGTATTTAGTCTATAATAAAATGAGATGAATGCCGAAACAGACTATTAAAATTGCAGCGTTGTCTTTATTCTTCAGAAATTGAAACGGGAGTTTTACTATGGTGTATTGGTGTGCTGTAGGTGGATTTACTTAAATCCTCAAAAGATTTGCCTTGTGTATAAGCATGCATAGTAAGTAGAACGGATGGTTTTCAAATATATATATATATATATATATATATATATATATATATATATATATATATATATATATATTATAAACATTGAAATATTACAAGAAACATATCTACAAATGATGATATCACAAAAATATATTTTCTATCATACATTGATTCTTTTCTATAAGATAAACTGAAATGAAATTACAAATATTTTATAAAAAAAATATAATATTAATTAAATAAGAAAATAAGTAAAACTGTACATGATTATTTTGTTTGTCTTGAAAAAAACATTTAAGAATATTTATATTAAATAATATTATTTTTAAGTATTCTTACTATAAATAAGGATATTTTCAGCTTTTTCCTTTTTGCAAATTAACCTAAGTTAATACAAAAAACATGAATAGGAGGAGGTTGAACGAGGCTTTAAACGACAACTCGTAATTCTCAAATGAGTTGAAATATTGAGATGAAGTATTTGATTGGCAGGAAAATAATTTCGGTTTTTGTTTTTTGAATTATATTAGTGTTCTGTTAGTAATCTATTTTAAGTGGTCCAGAATTTTTGGATGACTAACGCCTAACTTTTTTACAAGCTCTCGAATTTTATGCGTGGTTCTGATTAAACTAACACCTTCAGTTGGTCGTTATGAACTGAAGAAGAATGCCCGCAATCTTCTTCATCTTCGAAACTCTCCTCCCCAACACAAAATTTTTAAAACCCCGTACGTTCCTTTACAGTACCCAATATTTATTTCTATTAGAAAAATTTCTATTAAATTCTTATTTATACACTTTATTCTATTGAATTTTTTTCTTTGCATATTAAAGTTATACCAGATATTTTAGATGAAATTACCTACGTACCATGAATTTTATCATACAACACATATTTATTTTAAAATAAAATAAATATAAAAAAACCAAGGAAATTTAAAAAACTATTGACATTTAAAAGGCTAAAAGTTTTAATAAATCTTTTAAAGTCCCCAAAATTTTAAATTTAATTAAAAAAATTCGTTACATTAACTTAAAAATAGTGATTTTATTAAGAAAACTATAGGAATTATTCCTTAATTAGTTCTTGTGTAAATTAAATTTTTATTAAATAAATAATGTACTTATTCGTTTCAAGGAAAATTTACAAGTTAATACATACAAGTCATATTCGGGAAAATGCTCGAAGTTTATTTAAAAAAAGTGATTTTAGTACAAGAATAACGAAAGAAAATCAATTTATTTCAGTCAATATAGTTTTTGGACTGTAATTAATTCACTTACAGAAATTAATCTTTCACTCGCCTTATAACTTCAAAAATATCTAATCAAAAATATTCTTTAATTGATTATTAATCTAAGTGTTTCTTATATATATATATATATTTCAACAGTCATTCCCTCATCCTTAAAGTGTAAGGATATAGAAAAACCTATTATTATTTTGAGTATTATGAAATTTGAGTAGGAAATTAATTTATGACTCATTTATTTTTATTAAAAACAAAAAATCAAGAATACAATTCATTCTAGACAAGATCTAAAAAGAATCTATTGTATTTTATTATAGAAGAATTTATAAATTATTTTTATATTGTTGAAGAATGTAATTTTTTTCAAAATGAAAGCAAGCTTAACATTTTTATTTTCAGTGGTAGAGTAAATGTGTAAAGTACTATAAATTCGAGAACATGTCTAATAAAGTTACACATAAATATATTTACATTTTTCATACGTGAATTTTTAATATATTTTATCAATTTAGATATTAATTATTACTTTATATAAAAACACATTTCTAAATATTTTCGAAATCAAATTGAGTAATGTATACTTTAAATTATTGTTAGTTCCAATTATATTATTAATAGATTTGCGAAAACTCTTAAAATGCATAAAATATAAATCATGTATAAATTGAATACCTGAAATATTAGGTTGGTAGGAAAATAACTGTGATTTATGACCTTCAAATTCATATTCATTTTTTAATTTCAGTGGTCCAAAAGTGTTTGATGACTATCGCTTAACTTTTGTACAAGCTCTCTAATTGTTTGTTTGGTTCTGATTTAACTAACTACGGTTGATCGTTATGAACTGAAGAAGAACGCTCCGCAACCTATTCCATCTTCAAGGCTCTCTCCTCCACAGCACACATTTTTTAGAACTACTATTATACCGTACGTTCCTTAACAGTACCAGCACCAAAAGTATCGTTTAATTTACGAACAGTTTCTGTTTCTTTACCACCCGTTTTGAACTTATACAAAAAATACTCTTATTTGCTTCTTTTCCATCTTCAATTCAATAACCCAATTTAAAGTAAAATTAATAATAAAACAAAAGTCATTTTTACCAAAATACAGACCGAAAAATGTACTTTAAAATAATATTAGCGTAAACTCGATGAAATAGCAATTTCATTGAAAAAATTAAGGGGAGAAATCAAAAAAAAAAAACGGAATTCTTTTCCAACCAAACTAATATATTTGATAGCAGTTTGTTTTTATAGTTTTATAAACTTACCAAACTAATACAAAGCTTTTATAAAACTTTCTATACATTTTCTTTGTTCTCATCCAATTTATTTGCAAAAAAAAACATTTAAAAAAAGTTTCTCTTCAAAAAGTGATCAAAATGAAATAAAAACCGCAATTATTTTCCTAACAAGCTAATACCATACAGTTTTGAAAATTATTTAACAATTATTTATTTTATTTACAAAACGAACATTTTTTAATTACAAATTATTAATTTCAAACACATTTCACAAATCAAAAACATTACCTTTGAATTATAAGTAATGTTTAAATGTTCTTTTTCATGTTTGGGAATAAATCAATTTTAGCTATGTGGATTCTGGATCACAATCACAAATTCAGTAAAATATAAGATTTCTAACAGTGAACAGTCTTAAAAACGAGAACATTAAAATCGATGTGCTTTATAATAATTTACAATTCCCAGTAACGTTGAATATTACACGAATTTTCGCGAAATTTTGCAAAGAAATGCACTTTAAAATGATATTGACATGCTGCTTTACCACTCGTTTAGAACTCATAAAAATTCCACTCATTTGCTTCTTTCTTATTTTAATTTAATACCCCTATTTGAAACAAAATTAATAATAAAACTAAAGTCGATGTTAACAAAATGCAGACCGAAAAATACATTTTAATTTGATATTAACATTAATACGATGAAATGACACTTTCGTTGAAAAAAATTAAGGTTAAAATATGGAAAATAAAAACCGCAATTATTTTCTTATCAACCTAATATTTTAATTATTTTTGAAATGTTATCAAGTATCTAATTTATCTAATCGTTAATATTTATGAACACTTTGTTATCAATTAAAAGAGAGATTTTTAAGAATGTATCATTTTTTGAAAAAAATGTCATTTAATGATCTGTATCTCGAAGGTATTATATAAAATTAAAAATGGATAAATTTCTGAATGCATTCTTGATTATTAAATTCAATTAAATATATTAATCACTTTTTTTATCAATTCCAAGAAATAACTATTATATAAACTGTTTGATTAATCGCCTTTATATTAATTTCAAATTCAAACCGAATTCTATACATGTCGAACGTATGTCACACAACTGAATAATTAAAGATTTGTCAATCTCTTAAAAAGGATATTGAATACAACATGTTGATTAAAGGAAACAAATTTCATGTCATTCGTGTGACTTTTCCATTACCGAAATGTCTCGATTTTCGGCTAGTGAATAACCACAGAACGTTCGTGTAGACCAATATTTATTTTAAACAGGACGACGATATCAATGCTTTGTGTACAGAAAATAAAAAAGAAGAATAACTTTTAGTCAACTTCTTTTCATTTACGATAACTGATTCGAACTCGATGTAAAAAAAAGAAAATACAGTCAATCAATCGAACGTCAACGAAATAATAAAAGTCCCTAATCAAACACGAAAATAATTACAGTTTTAATAGGACGTCAAGAAAAACTAATTCTAGAAGGCGGTTGGCTGTTAACACACAGTGTATGTACACATACTGCTGCGTCAAGTTACCCATTGTACTGTTGAATATATATATATATATATATATATATATATATATATATATATATATATATGTGTGTGTGTATGTACATATATCCACATTGTGTATACTGTATACACTTATCACATGTAAGGTGTATGTATAGATGTGTATATCGTCGTACAACAACAAGAAAAAAACATGTTTAAGAATATTTTTCGGCGGCGCCTGTCGCCGCTGCAATGCTACGCCTAATATTCATTTCGGACGTAACAAAAAAGAAGGGGGCTAAGAAGCCATCGCCGGGGCCCCGCTGAACAAAGCGGGGCGTAGCCTTCACTCGCAAGTGATTAATGATCGCCGGGTGATGTGGCATCTTATATCACACTACAGGTATTGCTTTGCTTGACATCGCACTGCAGAATCGTGACTAGGATTCTTGATGATTATTAATAATTGTACGGACATTACGTTTCAAGTATCATATATTCATTATTATACAGACGTTCCGTACGTAGATTGTGTGATGACCAGTCGTGACGGCGTATCGAAAATGGTTCATCATTGTTGGCGGTTCAGGATACTTTTTTTCCACTACAGACTTTTATAAGTTTTTTTTTTCTTTCTATAAACACACACACACACACACACATATATATATATATATATATATATATATATGTGGGTGTGTATCTATATAGTGTATATATATATATATATATTTACACATTTTAATTTTTATTTTAAAAATGAAACATGTTGCAAATTGTTTATTCAATTTTTCGAATTATATATAATTATAGAACAATGTTGTATATAATTAAATAATTATACAATTAAAAAAATATCCAAAAAACAGAATCAAATTAACTAATATTATTTTCAGTTGATCAAAATATTCTAGGAGGGCAACTTGAAAATTTCGTAGCCTAACTATGAAAGAATAAAACTTGTTTTTAAATTACTTTTATTCTTCAGTATAGTCTTCCTTTGAATTTAAATACACTTGATCCATCAATGTTTCAGTGCTTTTATGCTATCCCGGGAATCCTTTTCTCGGAGGGCCTCAAAATAGAAATTCACTATTGCTATTAATTCTTCATCTGATTGTATTATATATTTGCCTACCATCAAGGAATTGTTTAGTTTTGGAAACAGATGGAAATCTGAGAGGGCTAAGTCTGGATAATAGGCTGGATGGGGCAGTAAGTCTTGAATTTTATCATGGATACAACACTTGTATGGGGATGTACATTGTTCTGATGGAAAATGATTTTTCCTTTGATAAAGCTCGTCTTTCCTCACAAATTATTTGATCGAATTAATCCAAAAGTTTAGTATAATACATTCCTGGTATCGTTTGACCCTTTGAAAGTTAATCAAGTATCAGGATCCCTTTAGTATTCCAAAAAAATGAAGCTACAACTTTTTCAGCGGATAAAACTAATTTTTCTTTTTTTTGTGGTGGAGAATCACCACGCTTCCATTGTTTTGATTGTTGTTTTGACTCTGGAGTGTAATGGTGAATTCAAATCTCATCTATAGTCACAAATAGCAGGATAAAGTCAGTCATATTCCTGTCAAAACAATACAAACAGTCTTGGTTAATTTATACTCGAATGCGTTTATGATCAATTCTCAGCAAACGCGGTACCCATTTTTCCGATAGCTTTTTCATATCTAACTCTTCAGTTAGCATTTGATACACGAGTTCATTTAAAACAACCATAACCTTACCAATTTTGGATACCTTCAATCGTCGATCCTATAATATAATATCGTGTATTTTGTGGATGACTTCTTCTTCTGTGGTTGCAGGTTTCGGATGTCCACTATGCAAGTTATGTTTTAAGCTTTCACAGCCACATTTAAATACAGCTACCCACTTCTTTACGGTTGAGCACCAAGGTACACTATCGCCCAGTACATTTGTTTAACTCATTAAAGATTTCTGTTGGTGTTAACCCTTTTTAATCAAAAAACTTTATCACCGCACGATGTTCAACTTTATCCATTTCAACGGCACAAAAAGAGCTTTATTTAAATTGATGTTTGCAACAAATTGCTTGACATATTAATTATAGGTTTTGAAGTTATGTATAAGACATATATCGCTTTGTAATGCGCCACAAATATATAAAATATTACCACCATTTATATGTTAGGCCGCGAACTTTTCAAACCATCTTCGTATGATATAATATTTTTCAACGAAATTGACAAACATTTTTTCTTTTATTCGGGCGTCAGAATGCGTGGAACGAATGTTGCGCTCACTCGCCTCATGTTCAAATTTGTCAATAAAATGCTTTCTATTAGACCGTAAGAGATATTCAGATGTTCAGAAATTTCCCAAATAGGAATTGCATATTTAGTCGAAGCATTTAATTGACTTTTTCAACTTTTTAATCGGTTTTTAATGTTAAAGGGCGTCTCGATCTTTCATAATCATCAAAGAATTAAATCACTCGAACCATTTCTAAACTGTCTTGAGTTATTAAAGCATATGCGTAAACTAACACTACATTTCATGGGTTTCTTCAACACAATTTGAACCAAAAATTTAATATTTATTCATTTTTCGCTATCCATTTTGAGGACAAGATTAAACACATGTCTTCACAAAATCGTATTTCAATACTAACTGATTGAACGGAACAAATTGTGACCTTAAGGAGAAGTAATAAAACTTCTTCATTTCCTTTTAATTTTCATTATTTTGTGTATATATATATATATATATATATACAAAATCAAAATTGTCCACAAAAAATTCAATGACGTTGACTTATTTATTTACGACTTCATGGTTTCTATGATACCCAAATATTTTATCTGTCTGCAATAATAATTATATAGATATACTAATATATATATATATATACCAGCAATGTGCATATGAGGTTTAAAAAATGTTTATTATTTCATTCGGTTACAAGTACAAGCTTATAATTGACGACAGACGATCGCAGCGAGCAGGGAGTGAAGGCCTCTTATATATGAATAGTATATCTTTCAATGTTTTTTCTTGTATTTAAAGAAAAATAATAGCATCTTGACTAAGTTCTAAATATTTAGAATCAATTATTTTTTATGTAAGCAAAAAAAT
>CM068317.1:4417500-4435000 GCA_034766995.1 Acanthacorydalis orientalis | reverse complement strand
TATATATATATAGATATGATTTTGTAGACAGGATCTCGTCGAATTTATTCATTTGATAATAAATTAATTGTAACACAATTTCGTATCAATTAAATATTAATAACAATTAATACTTAGTGGTTAAACTTTGTAGTTCTCTTTTTTTCTGTACAATTATTTCTATCACAGACTTTCCCCTATTTTATGAACATGTAGGAATGAATAACTGGTAGAAAATAATACTATTTCGACATAATTGAACCTCATACTTCCACAATACTGTTCTGACTGCTGGCCAAACAACATACCCGTTGCTGGTAATGATATGATTCTGAAAGGGTACTCTTACAGCTGTCATGGACGCTCTCTCAATTTAACTTGTTGTCTCATCTTGCTGGAACCGTGCAATTTGTGGGAAACAAAGTAATTCTTGCATCAAAAATATTGTATCACATCGTCGGCCATACATTCAGCATCTCCAACATTGTCAATATTTTCTGATGTTTTTACTGTTCTTCTGGCCAATTGTTGCTTCAAATTTAATGTGTAACTAGTTTTCTCAAACTTCTGAACTCAGAATATGGTGATATAAGAAAGCAGTACCTGCCTACGATGTGGAATATTATCATGATTTCGAAATAGCCGTTATACGGTTATAGCAGACTCACCATTTTTGTAAAATGATTTCACAGTGAAAGCTCGATGTATACCGAACCACTATTCCATATTTATTAAATGGTGATGAACCATTAAAATGTATTACTTAATTTTATTCTTTTACTCCAACAGTAAGTGAATGAGCCCTTTTTTAGAATTTTCCGTTCCACCTATTACAAAATATCTAATAGAAAAAATACAATTATGAGAGATAAAATTTAAATACGTATTAGTAATGGAAAAAAAACTTATAATTATAAAAATAATACATTCACTTAAATATTTTTATAAAATGTAACTTTATATTAAATCTTTAGGTAATTCTTAGGAAGGAAATAAGGTCAAATATTTATTTGATAGACCAGGGGACTCTGTTCCTTACTAGCTACGCTTACTGACCGTCGGGGGGGGGGGGCTCCGCCTTTGATTACTTCTCCACCAGCTCGCTAATCACTTTGACTTATAATCTGTAATAATTCGTGAAACATCAGAAATGATCGGGAATGGAAATGGTTAACGTGCTATGTGTATGGTGTAGCTGGGGAAGTGGGACTGAGAGGAGGTGGTCTACATAAAAGAAATTTCTATGAAAATTTTATGATAGAATTATTTTATATATATATATATATATATGAAGATTATTCTAGTAATATAAAGCGATTACTTTTACGTATTTATCAGTTCTCATTTGTTAGTTTCATGATGTAGGTAAATATTAGAGATTTAAATGACTAACAGACTTGAAAAATTTATTAGAATTTGCTTTTTTTTGAAATGTTGAAAAAGATTGCAGAATCATAACAATAAATAAATGATTAATAATATATATATATAAATAAATAAATGCGTGTGTGTGTCAACCTTCAATTTATTTAATTTCTCGTCAATTGTCTACACTCACATATAAGTCATAAATACCACGACACGATTTTACGGCATTAGTGGCAAACAGCTATTTCAATACATGTTTTATTACTAACACGTACCATTCGTCACTAGTTTTCTTACAAATAATTTTTTTTCCTCGTTACGCCTATTAAGTTACAGGTGACACATCTCTATTCTAATCGCAATGAATAGGCAATAAATTCATGGCAGATGGTTGTAAACAAGCAACGTAATATGTTGTGTTTAATAAATTAATTGTTGCTGTATGTAATGAAACCTATTATTATTATTATTATATTTTCGAAACACGGTTGATGAACGTTTACGGTTAAACAACGTTTTATTTACGGAAGATTTGAGAAAAACGTACAGGTGATCCTGTAATTAACTCTTGTTTAATACTTGATTTTTATATGACAGGTAATTTTCTCTCTACATATGTTAGTACTTTAAAAGTAAATAAATGTTTATATTTGTTAAATAAGTTATTGACATATATTTAATGAAAGTGTGTTAATAAATATATTTTAAAATCTGTAATATGAACGAATATATATATATATATATATATATATATATAATATCACCTGTCCTTTTATTACTGGATAATTTTTTTTCAAATACTTCCAATTTAAACAGGCCTATGCATTAATTTTTCATAAATTATCCATGTGTTAGATGTGAAAATTGTTTCTATGCCTCTAAATCGAATCAATTTTAACTGTTTTAAATTAAAATATTTTCTCGTCGTTTCAGGATTTTTAAGTATCAATTTTAACATTTAAAACATTTTATATCTTGATCAAGCAGTAGGCATAACTTCACAAATCAGTAGTGAACACTAGGGTGTCTAAAAAGCAGAATATTAGACATTGCATACTTTTCGTATTCCATTTGTAAAAAAAAAATGTTGCCTTATCCACAAGAATGATTTGTTCAGCTTTAAGGGAAGGTGATGTAATGCAAAAAACATGCAAAAAGTGATAAAACAGTGGAAAAGGTCTGAAAATGCATGGACGACTACATCGGCTTAAAATCATTATCTTTTTCGACGAGGGATTCGTCAATTACTTGACAGATAGAAGAAAGTTATATAAAATAATGGAGAATATCTTAATGATTGAAATGTATTCTATTTTCCGTAAACATTCATATTTTATAAAAAAAATCCATCGTATTAATTTATACAGCTAATGTATTCTGTTCACATGTGTTTATTTTCATCTTTTTAAGTATATTTTTATTTTCTAAACAATATGAACTAACCTGTTTTAATTCCAAAATTTGCTCTTAAATCAGTAAATCTATTAATTATTTCTGTATTGATTCTATCATTCTCTTATTAATGTTATTCTCAGCGTATACGAGGGTCATTTGACACTTATGATAAAAAGAAAGTTAGGCACCGTTTTTTGAAGAAAACCATTCTCTATTTCAACATTTATTTTAGCCTCCATTGAAGGCTATACACTTGATACAGCGAGTCTGAAAAATACCCATTGAAGGTGGCCTTATTCGACGAGAATTTCTTCTCAACGAGTCGAATTTTCAAGTTTGGGAAGAAGACGAAGTCGAACGGGGCCAAGATCGGAAAATAGAGTGGATGAGGAATCAATTCGAAGTCTAATTCCTGTAATTTTCCCATTGCGACAGTTGATTTGTGATTCGGCGCGTTGTCCTGGTGAAAAAGCACTTTTTTGTGCGTCAACCTTGGTCGTTTTAGTTTCAGATCTTCTTTCAAACGGTCCAATAATGTTACATAATAGGCTCTTATTATTGTTTTTCCCTTCGTTGATTAGTCAATCAAAATGATTCCTTAAGAATCCCAAAAAAGGTGGTCATCACCTTCCTAGCCGACAAAACGATCTTCCTCTTCTTTGGAGCACTTTCACCAGTCGTTGTCCAATACTTTGACTGCTGCTTCGACTCGGATGTGTAATAGTGGATCCATGTTTCATCCACGGTGACGATTCGACACAAAGGCCTGCTTGTTTTTTTCCATTTTTGCGCAACTGCAACAATGCTCGCTTCAAACATTTGTAGAACCTGAACAATGCGTTGTTTCTAGCTGAAATTTAGCCTACTCTAGTTTAAAAAGTGACACTTGATAGCCGTGATGTTACTAAAGGAATGGTGGTGCCATATTATACAAATTTACCAAACTTATCAAACGACCCACATATATTTCCATGTTTCATTGTGTTATCCATTGATATTGAATTATTTGTCTAAAACTGATCTAGTAAAATTCAAAATATATTCATTATTTGCCTACTAAATCATTTAATTCGTTAAATCTGCTCACGTTATAACCGAGTTTGACTATATAGTATTGAAATATCAAATATTGAATAATTCAATTTATAAAACATGTAATTTGTTTATATAAATCATCTGAATGTCATTCGAGAAGAAATGAAATTAAAAAAAATTAGTACTTTTTTTCTTTAAAAGTAATAAATAATAATTTTGTAATCGAAATCGAAAGGTACACATTAGTAATGAAATATATACATATATATATATATATATATATATATATATATATATATACATATTTATATATAACCTTTTACTTTCTATAAGCATGTCAAATTTTTAGACTAAATGAAAATTATCATATGATCATATTTTAATTTAATTTTTCTTTTCAGTGTTCTTTTAATTTTCGACCGACTTCTCCAACGTAATATTGTGTGTGTCCATGAAGTCGATAATCGCAGTTTCTGAATTATATAAAGGTATTTTTTTATTATAATAAATATTTTTTGCGGATCATAGTTCTGTTAAAAGTTGTTTTTTTGTGTATAAAATACAGTCCTATCTGTTTGGTTACCATCTATATTTTACCAGATTTTGTCGATCTGAATTTAAATGGGAATGAAAGTATATAGTTATGAAAATAATGATAAATATAAATTTATATATATATATATATATATATATATATATATATATAAACGAATGTATATCTATAAAAGTATTCTTTATCTCTTCGGCTTAACATCTGATTGAATATGAAAACTTCTGTCAGTGTGAACTTAGCGAATTCACCGTTAGAACTATTCATAAACCTCACGTACAAAACTGAAAACCACAACTCGGTCGAACATTATCTCAATCCGCTATACTTGATATGAATTGAGTCTTTTCTTGATACGCATCCACAGCATAGAAGCCGTGTGAAACACAGGTTCCATTAAGAGCAAAGTCGAACGAAAAAAAAAACAACCAGAGACAATAAAAACAAAAACATATCAATCCATCAACAGGTCTCAACGTAAAAACCTAATTACAAACCTGCCTGTTGGTTGCCCGCTGGCGGGACCCCGCTATCCATGGGGGTTCTGTTGGATGAGTGGCTCTCTCTATTCTTCGTCAAGAGCCACGCGAGGCAGACGTTCGTTTTCTATATATGATTTAAGGATATATATATATATATATATATATATATATATATATATATATAATGTACGTTGCATGTTATATACTTTTTTCATATTTTTCAACTATATTTTATTAACAATGGAAAGATTTATATGTGAAATTTTTGCATTACTGTAACCAGTTTTTATAAAAATATATTTTTGATAATGGCACACCATATAAATAATATATATATATATATATATATATATATATATATATATATATATATATATATATATATATATATACACATATATATATATATATATATATATATATATATATATATACGTATTTGAATTTTTTCCAGCAAGTTACATAGTTAAATTTTTTAAATTATTAAATGCATAGTTAATTAAGAACAGTTATCGTCTTTTCTCATATTTTCCAGTATTAGTATCAGTTTTGTTCTTTCTTGTCTTGTTTTCTAAGCCGTCGTTAACGATTACTTTTGTATTTTTTTTCTTGCGACCATGACAATTCTTTTATTAATTGCATCTCTATCGCTCATGGATTTCTGTGAGATTGCAGTCTACGAACATTTCCTGTAGACTGTTTCATTTGTATATTCATTTTTCCATCATTATTTCACATATTGATTTGTAAAATAACATCCAATATCATTACTTTACATGTTCTATGTTTTCCTATAATACTTTTTTTTCTTGACCTCAAACAGGATTGTTTTCCATTTTTCAATAATGGTGATTTGCATTCATGTCAATAAATGTTTTAAATCATTTTAACTTGTTCCATATTTTGAATTGTTTTCTAATTATTGCTATGATTTTACGGTTTTTATTGTGCTATATTCATCTTTTTTATCCAAATCAATTAATTTGTTAAAGATTGTATAAATTTTGTTAGAATTTCAAGATTTATTTACATTTTTGTCATTATGTTTAATTCTATTATTATGTATAATTAAATTATTTGTGTACAATTAAACACCACTGTTTGCTAAATTTGCCGCTCTTTTACTTTCTTTAAAAAATGTTCCGTTCAGTTTTGAGTTATGGTTTTACTTAACCACTCAATTCAATAAGCGATTAATAGATTAAAATTAATTTGGTTTTATTTCAATGTCAAATGAAATTCACATATTTCAATAGCATAATTAGAAAATTCAATATAAAAATCAAGAATTTATTAAGAAATTCCTTTAAATTTATTACAATTTCTGTTTAAACAGTCTTCTTTCATTATTATTATTTAATTAACTACCTTCTTCTTAATTCATGGTCAGAATAAATACATTTACGGATTAAAGGTTATCTTATATCATAGGTTGAAGAACATATTCAAAAATATGATTTTCTGTGTGTATCTATTCTAAGAATGACGGAATCGATATATAAATGCTTATAGTACAACTAAATAAACGATTATTAATTACTGAACACTATGTGATGTAATTATTAAGTGAAAAAGTAAATTTAGGCACAGTCTTCAACTATAATTTTGACAAATGTAATTATTAGTTAAGATTTCATTTCAAAAAAAATTTAAAAATGTTTTATTTTCAACTGAAAGTAAGTGAATTCAAATTTTTACATAACTGAGTATGATATATATATATATAGAGAGAGAGAGAGAGAGAGAGGGAGAAAGAGAATAAGATAAATATAAAAAGAGATATGAAAAAGTATACAAGATTTTGAAAACTTTTATAAATGATTGTGTAGCGTACATAGGGATAAAAAGTAATTGAAATCTGTGAATTTCATTTGGCATTTTTGAAAGAAATAGGAAATTATTCTATATATTAAAACATTGATAAAATTGTATTTTTTGCCACACCTGATTCATATCTCAAGAGATTCCAATTAAATAATTAAATCATTATGACTATATGACCTAATTTTCTGGTTGTTTATTATTTTATTATATTTTAAATAAACATTTTTTTTATTACAACAATTATCAAACTTGATAGCTTCAGGAACAATTTTCTTTCTTAAAAATTGCCAAAAACTGTAAAGACTATTTATATGAGTTATATTTATTGATATTTATCATATTAAAAATTAAAATTGATTAAAATATTTATTTATTACCTAATTAAAAAAGAAGATTAATATATCAATGGCATATTAATATAAAGAATATATTTTTTATGAAAAATAAGTATATATTCCAAACCAAAAAGAATTACTAAAAACACTTGCATTATTTTAATTTTTTTCTTTAATCTCTGACTTAATAGAATACAGCTTTTGTTGCTCATATATGTTTAAGCATTAAATCTGTTATCACATTTTATTTTGATTTAAGTATAAAAAGAAAATCTGGCTCAGACAAATATATAGTTGAGATTAAATTTTATTACATTCTTCCATAATAACAGTTTTAAGATAAAGTTTAAAAATATAGAAAAGTTTTCGATTTTTTTTAATATTATTGGAAAATAAGACAATGTATATTTATTTCTTGATGTGTTTCCATGTCGGCACATGGGAAGCTATAGAATTTTAAAACAATTAGTTATTAAGTTCTGTTTATATTCATTATCTGGTACTTTCGAACATTCTCAAAAATACAAGAGTACACAAGGTTATATTTCATTAATCATCACAATGATAACGTTATCACGCATCATACAGTCTCTGGAAATTTTCAGTGTAGACCTGTGAGAGAATGGGTATGAAAAGAATCGGCAACGTCTGAGTTTTATTATGGAAATATTTTTTATCTCGTAGATATGTTGATTGTATTTTGAGAACCTCTAATTTACAGTATTTATTTCTTTTCGTACATTTATTATCTTACTAGCGTTGCAAATTTTAAAACTTTGTAAAATCTTACAAAAAGTATAAATAAACAATAATAATTTATTTAAATCAGCTTTAAAGTTTAGATTTTTAATGAACATTTTCAGTTTCAATTGTATTTATATTTAAATTTTAATGTGTATGAATTGATTTTAATTAGTAGTTTCATATATACATACATACATACATATACATATATATATATATATACATGTATATATGTAAAAGACTACTATTTTCAAAATTGTAATATATTAAAATCCAGGTTGATGATCAATGTGTTGTTTTAAATATGAATGAAAAAATACTCACTAATAGAAAAACTGTATGGAATACTTAATGAGATTTCAAATCGATAATATTATTATTAATGTGTAGAAAAATATTATATACATATATATATATATATATATATATATATATATATATATATAATATTTGAACCAGTTTTTTATTTAATCCAAAATGCGAAATTTTAAAAAGTTCACCTGTAATAAAATACGTTTTCAAATAAAAATCGAACATTATCAAAAATTCTATACAATAATCTACGCTGTCTTCAGAAACTGGGAAAGATATCGAAAGAACAACGGTACAATAACAACAAGAAAAAAAATCATACAACGCCGACAAAGGGTGGTGCGGTACCACGGTCGATTTTTAATATTCCCGGCAAGCCGTGTTGGTGGGTTTTGTATTGGTCGCGACCTCCTGCCGAGGCTGCTTTGTTTCGGCGTGTCACGACCAAGGGGGGCGCCATTAGCCCCATGGGGGGCAGATACCCTCACACCGCCACCCCATCGGTCGACTGTATAGGTTTTCTTATACGCGTCCCGTGTAAAAAGAACCACACAATACTTGTATGTATTTATTTATTGTTGTAGAAGAAATGAAAGGTTGTATTTGTTATGTATGTGTATATATATATATATATATATATATATATATATATATATATATATATATATATATATATATATATATGTTGCATATGGATGGCGGTGGAACGTCTTTGGAAGGTCGTTCGATAATGATAGTCTTCATATTATGTGCAGTGTATTGATTACAACATGTTTGATACGGATGACTCTTATGACAATAGATTCTTCATTTTTATTATATTAATACTTTTCTTCATTTCGAATTATAAAGGACCTAGTTTTAAAAATATATAAAATAGAAAAATATTAAACGTGCATTCAATTATACTTTAGTAGATGTAATGTTATTAGATTGGTAAAAAAAAATTGAGGTGTTTGTTTTCTGAATTCTAACTTTTTCAATGAAAGTGTCATTTTATTGTATTTATGTTATAAATTATTTTATTAGTGGTCCTCGTCGGTTGTTTGTTGATAAATTGACGAAATACTGTAAAAAATAAAGTTATATTTTATTTTTTACAGTAGTCAATATAATCAAAACTTGTGAAAAGTTTGATATTTTATTGACAACTAGTAAACTAAATACCTAAATTTCTATTTTTTATTAAATTTATCATTATTGTTATCCAGCCATATAAAGTATTAAATCTATTTGATGATATTGCAACACAAATGGGATTCTATTATTGGAACTTATGAACGAATATATTGTTTTCATTGAAATGATTGAGAGTTATATTTTCAACATACGAATAATTATCTTATGATATATGTTTCTGAAACTCATTGACTTAACAATATGGGAAAATACTATAATAGTGTACTTTTAAACAATTCACCTTGATCAACAGGGATATTAGAAATATAATACGAATTAAAAATCAATAATACCATAAAAGTAATAGATGTAAAAAGTAAGCTGATTTATAAGAAATCTATTTATTTTTTTTGAAAAAACAGTATATTAAATTGAAAAGGAAATACTAATACTGCTCAATATTGCCACTGTTAAAAGAATTATCCATCAATAAACCATACTTAAACACACATTGAAGATGGTATTAGGTTAGTAGAAAAATAATTACGGTTTTTGTTTTCTGAATTCTAACTTTAATTTTTTTCATTTCATCATGTTCATGTTGTTTTAAGTGAATTTTTCGGTCTGTATTTGAATAACATCGACTTTGGATTTATTATTAATTTTGCTTTAAATTGGACTATTGAATTAAAAATGGAAAAAAGCAAATAAGTCATTTTTTATAGTTCAAAACAGGTGACAAAACAGGTGGAAACTGTTCATAAACTAAACGATGCTTTTGGTGTGAGTACTGTTAAGGAACGTACGGTATAATGGTAGTTCTAAAAAAGTTGTGCTGGGGATGAGAGCCTTGAAGATGGAGAAGGTTGCATGGTGTTGTTCTTCAGTTCATAAGGACAAACTGTAGTTATTAGTTAAATCAGAACCATGCACAACATTTCAAGCGCTTAAACAAATGTTAGCTGTTAGTAATCCAACAATTTTTGACCACTGAAAACAGCTAGGATAGGAAAATGTAAAAGAATTTGAAGATCATAAACCGTAATTATTTTTCTCCCAACTTAATATTTCAGGTACTCAATTTATACATGATTGATATTTGATGCATTTTAAGAGTTTTTGCAAGTCTAATAATACTATAATTGAAATCAAAATAATTTAATGTAAAAAATTATAATTTTATAGGCCATAATTTTCTTCTTGTAATAAATTGTTTTATATAAAAAATTCAGATTTCTCGTTTTGAAAATTACGTTTCTTGCTTATATTTTTATGAAAATATTTTTTGAAAACTTTCTTAATATGTTTAGTCTGGGATTTTGAGTAGGATTGAACCCTCCGTAGGGTCAAACTTCCCCATGTTCCCCAAAACATATTAAAAACAAAAAATACAAGAAAGATTTTGATTTCGTATAAAATTTCATGTTCAATTTTCAATAGTATATGGCTCTATTAACAACTTTTTTGTATTACATTTTCTCCCGTCGTCTCTATTTCTTTCTTCCCACCCATCCCTACCATCTTCCTTATACCCTCTCTCTCACTCTTTCTATATATATATATATATATATATATATATATATATATATATATAAATATATATATAAATGAGAAGAAACATATAATAATTAGACGTCTTTTGAGGAAAATATCAATTATAGAAATATCTATTGTTTTCAATCAATAATTGAAAACACTTATTGATTAAGGCAGTTATACTGGGATGAAAGAGAAATGCATCAGGATATGAAAAAGAAGACAGTTTAGATCTCTAACTAAACATTTTAAATCATTTAATGACTATTCCATGTGGAAATAATTTCGTCAAAGATTAGTTTCATAGGCAATCAATTCAATCATTCCATAGACAAGAGCGGTTATGAGTACAAAATATATACAATATCATAAGAAGTGAAAGATATATCTTTTGTTCCGAACTAAGTTATAATCTAGCATTTTAGAACTATCATTTTGTCTTATATTAATCTTAAACGAGGCTCTATTCGGCTTAATATACGATAGATGATTACTTTTATTTCGAAAAGAACTCTTGGTACCGGACTAATTTATTCTAAACAAGGTGTTTATTTTAAAATTGAAATATTTATAACATATAAATCCAAATTCCTACACTTAATTAATATTAATGAGAGATATAATAAAGAAAATCTACAATTTAATAATATTTAGTGATGAAAAATAAAAAATATTATTAAGAAATAATTATTAATATTTATCTTAAAGAAGATATATTATTTATGAAAAAATTTATATATATATATATATACACGTATGTGTTTTGGGTAGTAAAACGTCCTTATGTCCCGCTAAATTTTCTGGTAACTTGGCTCTGAAAAAATAATTTATTTATGGAAGAAAACTTACCTACAGTGTCAGAACTTCTGTCGTGATAACAGATCTAATTAATAAATTTCAAAAATTCAACAAGAAAGAGATAGTTAATAACAAAATCGAAATAAAGAAATCAAGTATGAGAAAATTAGAGTAGATACAAATTCTGTAAGACTATATATATACATATATATATATTATATATATATATATATATATATATATATATATATTATATATATATACTGTCTGGATAATAAGAAATAAATATGAAGAAAAATAATTCTGAGACCTTCACCTACGAGTTGATTGACAGTGGCTAATGATCAAGAAGATGACAGACACGTACATATGTAAAAATAAAAAGTGGAAAAAAAACGAGAAAATATAATAATTATATTCACATTTTTCACAATTACTTCTTACGCATTTACATCATAACACATCACATAATGTTGTTGATTCAAACACACACACGCCTTGTTTATTTAATACTTTTTTTTATCTAAATAAAACAAAGATATTAAACCCATTATTATGAAAGACCATTACAAATAAAACATTCGCTTATGCCGTTTAAAATTATGCATTTACTGATCGTGAACAGATAAAAAAATGGCAAAACAAATTACAATAATTGTTTAAGTTGTAACAATGCGAGTAAAAATAATATTCACGCCAACAAAATTATACGTTCGAGCTCAATTACACATTGTTATTTGCTCTCGGCAAATTACACTAATTATAGAAACAGAAATAATTTACATATTGTTTAGTGACATTGCACTTATTATTCGGTTTCCTCTAGAGAACACGGTTTTATAATTAGCGGGAGTTATATATTTGTGTGATATAGAGCGTTAAGTACGATGAATAATTTAAGTTGAAAAAGTTTCGAAGAGAATACTAACATCTTTTCTTAAATGTCTGACAAGGTTTGTGCGTTCGTGTATGCAGATTTTGAAAAATTCACAAATGTTGTATTCCTAGCCGATAAAACAATCATTATATATTTTTACCACATATGATAATTGCAAATACTCAAAAAATTCGATTTTTAATTGCATAAAATTGAAGATTTTTTAACATTTTAATCTTTAAACTGTAATAAATAACAAAATATATAAAAAAAGTAATTAAGTATAATTTTCTTTTCATTTTCTATTTTATTTCAATGTAAAGTAGAAAAATCAGTTTGTATAGTACAAATTATTTACTTATTTACAATAAATGCTACTATGTATCATTTTTAAAAGAATAAATTATTATATAAATAATAAAATATATAAGAAATATCCGAATATTTTTTTATATTTAGTAAAAAATTAGATAGAAAATAGAGTATTTTAAAATTTCATATCACATATTTTCATATAAGTTTTTCAATAATAATGATCCGATCTAAATAGCTAATACGTTAATTTTCTAACCAATAGGTTTGAATTTAGATTTAAACTCTTAATCGAAAATATTTTTATAATCAAACGATTCTTTCATAAGTTTTACAAATTTGTATTCTGAAACTAACTAATAAAAATATTCAATATCAAAACCAAGCAAAGAATATTTGTTTTTAGGTTCCTTCTTCATAAATAGTCTTTCACAAATGAAATATTTTTTTAACTACTAATGACAAAAAAGTTTTCTGATCAAAAATGTTCAATAAACCATTATTGATCATTTTTGATCAGAAAAAAATATGTGGATTGTTAGGAGAAAAAATAATATGAGAAAGTGAATTAACTGCAGGGTCAGAACTGAATTGTTGCAAGTAGTCTGTCAAACATGTAAAATTTAATAATCACCTATGAAACAATTAATAATAAAAACAATTTATAACATACTTGTATTATAAAATTGGTCCGTATTATTTCAATCCGTTGTTTTGTTGTATATGGAACCATAACTAAAAGTGACAATGTTAAAATTTAACAAATCTCAAAAACTGTACAACTGTCAGTATGACATCTGTAAAATATAGCCTCTTAAAAATTGCGTTCTTATTGAAAAACCTTTTCTTTGTATCGGAAAGGGTAATATATTTTCATAACTTAATTCTTTTTACAACCCCCAAACCGCATAAAACATTTTTCTTTAAATTTTAATTGATTATTTTTGATTGTTACTTATGCGAATTTCGATGGCAATGCCATCATCAGAGAATCAAGATAGAGAAAAATAAGAATAATACATTTTTACACGCCTTAATTTTTACAGTTTATTTTCATTCTAGAAAAAAAAATTATAAATGATTTTAATTCACATATCTAAGTCATTTATAACAATAGTTATCACAATTTAAGTATTTATTTAATTATATATTACCCAAGTGGGTATGATATATATTTTATCTATACTATTAGAAAAATTTATGACTTTTCATAATTAAATTATTCAATCATTAAATGTAATGATTTATGTAAAAATATATTGTAATCTATTTTTTAAATAAAATGAGGGCATTAATATTTTGAAAATCTTTAAAATAATTTCTGTTTTCTTTCAAAAATAAAATGTATGTACCAAATGAGCAGTGGCGCGTTATCCTATGAACAATTGCAAGGAGCCTCCACCAACAGGGTGGCCCCAACCCAATCTCTTATAAATGTATTACTGTAGTACAACACTGTACATGGGGCTCCCTAATTTAAAATGTCCTAAGCTCCATGGAGCTATAACGGGCCACTGCAAATGAAACTTGTTTTTAAAATATAAAATCGCAATTAAGATAATGACAGAATTTAAAATATATCACGAAAGGAAGTAGTAAACTGACAACGTAGATCATTTAGTCGTTTAAACTTGAACTTAATTTAAATGAAATTTATTAAAGTAACGAAACGAAATAACCGAGAATATCGTTAAGTAGCTCGAGAACGTAATAAGGCTAATATTACATTTCTGTAAACATAATAATGATATATGTGTTCTGACAGATCGTGCACGCATAAAATATCATTTAGCAAAATATAAAAGTCGTATAAAAAAAATTTAAAACAGTCTTTCTCGTACAACAAAAAAAATAATAGAGAACGAACTCGACGCGTTCGTTCCCGTTTTCCATTATACCTATTCAACTGGTGAAAAATTAGCTTACCAGTGTACATCTGTCTCTATTCGCGTAATTGATATTTATGGTTATTTCTATGTCTTCTTTCTTAATTTTCTTCGTGGAAAATTCGTTCCCTCGCGTGAGGATAAACAATGAACACGGACGAAGTTCGAACATGAACTGTTCTTTTTTATAACTCTAATTTTTGAAAAACAATTTATACAGATATACGTCATTATATACATGCACATATATATATATATATATATATATATATATATATATATATATATATATATATATATATATATATATATATTCAAAATGTATGAATAATGCATTTCTAAAATTATCTATTTATTTTTATAATATATTTAAATAGCCATTACTTTCACATCCATGTTATTTTGTTTATTAAAAATTATTTCCTTAAATACATGATTTTATTTAAACTTAAAATATGTTTTTGAATAATTGGTAGTTTATTTTATTTTACTTTAAGCACGGACCACTCGTGGCTATTGTGCTAAATCTAATCCACTGAATATTTAAAAGGGGCCTATAATGTACTTTTATATTTTCAGGAAGTTTTTATATCAAATATATTTGTTTAATTTTTTTAGTCTAACTATTTGAATAGTAATAGCTCTAAAACTAAATTCCAAAGTGTGAAATAACTCTAGCGTTGTTATTGAATTGACAGTTGAAATGTAAAGGACATCTTTTTTTGTTTTAAATGGAACAGATTTTGTGGTGAAATTTCAAGTTTCTTTACTGAAAATAATATTTGGAGTATGCCATTTATAAATGAAAAAAAATATCCTGTAAGTGACAGCCGTATACTTTCTTACAAATAAACATTATTTTGTTAATTTTTTCAATAACCTCCTTACACAACTGGTACTCTATCTCTCAATTACTCTTCAGATTTCATTTTTTAAGTCGGAAATTGTTTTAGAATTATTGTACACTTGCCTTTTATCATGACCCCAAAGAAAGAAATCCAACGGTGTTAAATCGAAGAACATCAGCGACCAATTAATGTCTTTATTTATGGAAATAATGCCACCTGGAAAATTTATTCTCAATAAATCAATCGTGTTTCCAGCTGTGTGGCTTGTTACACTGTTCTGTTGTAACCACATTTCGTCCAGATCAATATCATTCAATTCTTTCCAAAAAACAATGGTAATTATGTTTCGGTATCTTCCTCCATTCAGAATAATCACTTCACCAGCCTTATTCTCAAAAAGTGAAGCCAAATGATTCCAAAAGATCAAAGTTTACACCAAATAGTCACTTTTTTTGTATGCAGTGACTTCTCAATAATCACTTTCGGATTTTATTCACACCAGTTTTGCCTGTTTTCCTTATCAAAGTAGCCAAGGAGATCGAAATGTACCTCATCGCTAAAGATAACGTTTTCAAGAAAACCGTGTTATTGTTTCAATATCTAATTAACAAATCTCCGACGTAATGAATGGTCTACTGGCTTCAATTCTTGTGTTAATTGAACTTTATAAGCCTTCAACAATAAATCCTTAATAAAAAATATGCACTGTGGTCATCTGTGAAAAACTCAATTCCTGTAAACGTCGTTACTTCTCAAAAAAGTAAGGACAAATGACTCCAACGGACCAAAGTGTATACCAAATAATCACTTTTTTTGTATGCAGTGACTTCTTAACTATCACCCTTGGATTTTCTGCGCTTTGGATTCGTCAATTTTGTTTTTTAACGTAACCAGAAAGTTTGAAATTAGTCTTATCGTTAAAAATGCCTTTTTCAGAAAAACTGCCTTATTGTTTCTGTATCCAATTGACAAATCTCCGACGCAACGAATGGTCTGCTGGCTTCAATTCTTGTATAAAGTGAACCTTACAAGTTTTCAGCAATAAATCCTTATGCAAAATACACCATATGATCGTCTGTGAAAGATCTAATTGTTGTGATCGTCGTAGAAATGGCATTCCTGACTCCTCCCATACAACCTTTCACGAACCAAGTCAATGTTTTCTTTAGAATGAGCACTACAGACTCGTGTTGGTGTTTCTTTATCTTTAACCGGCCAGCCTCTTCAAATTTACTGACTAATTGAAGAAATGTTAATTCAGATGGACGAATATGTCGAGAATAAATATCGCACAATTTACAAAATGTATTTTTTTATAGAACGATCATTTTTATAATACAATTGTATTATTTCAATGCGTTATTTTATTGTATAACTTAAAATAACAATGTCAAAAAAATACAACTGTCCAATTCGACATTTGTGAAATATAACCTCTGAGAAAATTGTGTCCCTGTTGGAAAACTCTTTAGTATAATTTTGTCATCTTCTTCCGTATTTTTTATACAACAAAAATCTAATTACATGATTATTTGCATTATAGTGTTCAAATGATCTAAGATGTATTTATATTTTTGGAAGTATTTTATTATACATTGTATTATATTGATCATTTTTGATTCTTGTTCATACGAATTCAGGTAGCTGTGCCATCGTCTTTGAAATGCTAATGTACAGAAAAATAACAGATATTAATTAAATTACATGAATTGCCATCCCCAGATATCATATGGTGTCAAATTCCATAATTCAAATCGAAAAAAGCTAAAGAATAAGTTTTATAACTGTTTCTGCACTTTTCCCGTAACTATTTGTTCTTGTGTCTTATTATATACACTTCCTTTACAGATATCGAGGATTCATTCAATGAAAATGCATATTTTTTTCAAACACAAACTTATTCAAATTCTTTATATATTAAAATTAATTATACAATTAAAATCAATTTATAATAACATTCTTAATAACATATTTAAAGTGTAATTGACTTTAAAATTGCGAAAAAATACATCATTTACTTTTTTTATAAAACGTTTATTTCTAGAATTAATTAAATCTTTTAAGGTTTAAAAGTAAATAAAACTAATAAACGAAAACCAT
>CM068317.1:4390000-4412500 GCA_034766995.1 Acanthacorydalis orientalis | reverse complement strand
ACTTGCATGATTTGGATTTGATACCTCTTTGATATTTGAATTACCAATCTCGCCGCACGTTCTGATGTGCTTTCTATTTCCACAATGTTATCCTTTAGTTTCTTATTTACGATAAAGCCGATTCCTCCTATATTTCCTTTTTCTGATCCACGATAGTAAAGAAGATCTCCATTTTTCATTTCAATCGTTTTTTCTCCTTTTCTTCGTACTTCACTAAGTCCTATAATGTCCCACTTAATTTTGGTCAGTTCTTCTTGGAGTTCTTCCAGTCTTTCTTCGTTCGATAGTGATCTGCAATTGTAGGTAGAGATGTTAAGCGTAGATGACCTGTGGAGAGAAGGGCAGTCGGTGTTTAGACTCCGGGGATTCTTAGCACCCTCTGCCATCTTGCCTTGGTCCCTGCTACTGCCACAGCAGGGGACAAGTAGGCCTCCGGAGAATGAGGGCCGTTTTGTATTTGTACTCATCATGTAAGGTTTGGGATCATGACTCGCCACGCTGATCCCACTTGCGTATTGGCGAGTACCTCTTCATTTTGGCCGGGAATAATTTTCAAGTTTTCTCTGTATGGTTAAACCTACCAATATTCAAAGAATATCTCAGTACATCTCCTTGAAATCCCGTTCGCACCTTCCCGCCACTTTGAGGCAATGAAGTAGGAATTTGGGGGAGGATATATATATATATATATATATATATATATATATATATATAATACAGAGCACGAACAAGTGGCGTGATTGTTTGCTTGCTGCTATGTTAAGGGCTTACTGTTGTTGGGTACGCTATGGCATTGGCGAGATCCTTTATCTATGGCATCAGTCATCATATATGATAACAACCATACCCTTCGTCGTTTGACTTGGTACACTATCATTGATTTTGTACACTGTATCGATCTTTTACATCAATATTCTTCACGTAAATATTTTACTGAAATATTATTAAAAGTGTGTGTACTCTATTTAATATTGATTTATAATTTTTCAAGAGCCTCGCTTGAGGAAGTTGAAGATTTTCTTGATTTCACATCTCAAATCAAATTATTTAAAATCCAGTATTTTGATTTCAGAAGTATCAAATTAATATATCTTGATTCATATATATATATATATATATATATATATATATATATATATATATATATATATAAGAATTAGTTTTAACTGTTTGCTTCCTCTGTACTTTAGCGCTCTAAAGATGATGACATAGAAATGACGCTATTATCAATGCTTTAATGAACCCTTTTGAACTGAATTTATTTTATGATGTATTGGATGACAAAAGAACTAATTTTATTTATAGTATCTGCTTTTAAATTATTTTTTTCATGTTTGTTTAATTCTCACTAAATGTATTTGGCTAACATTACTTCAGATAGGTAACATAATCTTTCCCATTTATATTGTTTTCTGATTACTACTTTCATTTCTTCATTATAAACTTTAGTTCTCTTTTATCTTTTGCTCACTTTTTATATATTTGTAATTACGTAAGTCTTAATTGGAATCTAGAATTAAATTTGTCATATTTAAAAAAAACTTTCTTTAGTACATATTTAATTGATAATTTCCAAATTGTTTTTGTTTTTTCCTTTTCTGTTTATAACTTCTCGTTGTAATTCTTCAATATGTTTCTTTACTATATTTCAGTCGACTTTTATATTTCTAAGTAAAAACCGAAAATAGTATTTCTGTAGTGATATCATATTTTACTATCTTTTATTTTAAGAACGTACTGTAAAAATATCATTTCTATAAATTTCTCTTAAGGTAACCTTCTTTAAACATTGCTGCATAACGAAATGCAATCCAATTTATATGAAAATAAATATATATATATATATATATATATTCCAGTGAAAACTTTAAAATATCTGAATAATATTTTCATTTTATCATTTTTCCTGTCATATTTTCCCCTATTGTAGAAAAGCGATTTAAGTGCAGAATTATAAAATCTCGAGGTTTTAATGTCTGTCATCTTAAAGCTTCCATTTTTCTTTTTTATTTATATGATGTAGTATGGTAATAAGTTCTATTTAATTTTTATTCATACATATACTAATTCTTAGGTTCTTTTTTATTCAATCCACTACAATTTTATTTGTGCTGGTATTGCTATAATATTATCACTTGTGCCAATTAGCAAAACTATTTATGCAAAAACAACCCTTATTTTACTAAAACAACCCTTATTTTACTAGTACCATATATTATCATTATTACTAATGATAACATATGGTACTAAATACAGTTATTTATGTAAAGTGTGTAATATCCTATCATAGAAATTTACTTGTCTGTTATACTAATCTATTATTGAAGAAAAAATATAGAAAAATGCTTAATTAGGATACAGTTTGTTTTAACCCGTAATTAACCGCCTTTAAAAAGTCCAGTATATTTGAACAAATTGCTGATTTGCCAAGTTTTGTCAGAATGCTTTTGCTAGAATATATAACATGCTTCTTTTTGACTTATACCTAATATATATATATATATATATATATATATATATATATATATATATATTATAATAATAACAGTCTACCTTATTTTATGATGGATACTTAATCATTTATTACTGCAATATATTCCGATAAAAATAAAATGTAGTAATAATAATATTAATGTATGAATACTGACTTCCTATTTCATTTGAAAGATATATCGATTAACTTCTAAGCTATTCATATGTTGTTATTACTTAAATTATAAAAAAAGTAATAAAAATAGTTATATATATATATATATATATATATATATATATATATATATGTATGTATGTTGTATATCTATATTTAAAAGAAATACTTATCAATAAATAACATATTAGAAAAATATCATAGATATATTTTAATAACAATATTTTTCTTAATCGTTTAACGTACACATATTTTCTTTGTTAGCCTCTTATAAAACTTGATAATGTGACTTGAATGTTTTTAAATTTAATGCTCTTTGCTATTCGGTTTTGCTATCTGTCATCGTTTTGTGATAAACATGCACGCAATTCCATCATTGATTTTCTTTGTCGAAACTTGGTTCAGCGCGTTCATTATTTAGTTGCATTTTATATGAAATAATATATTTTTTAGTTGAATGTAATATTACTATACTTTTATAAATTTAAAACAATTGCCTACATATTATATAAATAATTAGGAAACTTTCAACGTCTTTTTTTATAAAATTAATCAAGTAAAAAATCAATTTAATATATCTACTCCATATATATCTGTAATGAATTATTTATATTTTTAAATTTCTTTTTGTGTATTATTGTATGTTTAACAAGAGTATGTCTTTTACAATTTTTTTGAAAAAATACACATTAACAATTTTAAACACTTTTCAGATAAACACAATATAAATATTTTCAATTATTAGTTAAAAATATTTCCAAAAAAATATATTTCATGATAACATTTAATTAATATCACCATTATTTGTTATAAATATATAAAACAGTGTCAAATAATTGATATAATCGTGTTTTGAAACTGTGATTAAATTTATTTCCACAAATTATTTTTTTATTCGCTCCATAAGTTGCAAATATTTTATGATCAAACAATAAAGTCCATGAAAATATTCAGAAGATTTTACAGAACAAATTTTATTAAAATCCTAATAACTAAGTTCATTTACAGAATTATGGACAAATATATCAGTGATTTGACTAAAAAATTTTTCAACATATCTCTTTATCTCTCTATTTAATTCTAATTAAATATTTATCTACATACATGTTTAAAAAAAACGTTTCAATATTAAGATCAACATACAAATAAAATTATTAGTGAGTTACTGAGTTTTTAAAAATATCGTTCATCAAATATTTTTAAAATAATTTATATATATATATATATATAAGCTTTCATTCATGATTTATACATTCGGTTGTTTATTAATGATGATTGAATAAATCATAATTTAAAAATAAATAAACTCATATAAATAAAAACATATTATTACATAGCGATAGTATTTCGATATACAACTGTGAACGGGAAAAAAATATTTGATTTTGAATAATGTCCTTCAATTTGTTAAACGTCATTATTTTCTACATATGTATGGATATATATATATATATATATATATATATATATATATATATATGACGAAAACGAAGAGGAGCCAAGGTAAACGTTAGCATGTCATCTTTGACCAAATTGTTAACTATGTGGCTGTTAAATGCAACTCGATTAGAGGCTACATTCGCCACACGCCGGTAAGCAACATCAAGTAACGTGTTTTGCAGATCACCTCTGACCTCGTACGCCTCCACAAAACGGTACTTCATGTATCTGTACATTCGGACGGTATTTTTTCAATTTATTAGCGTTTATGTTTCGAATTCAATAAACCACAGGAATTATTATTTAACTATAAATTTTCTGCCTCATATATATATATATATATATATATATATATATATATATATATATATATATATATATAAATATATATATATATAGTTTATCGATAAAAGACAAGTAAAAGTAAACTCATGAAGATATAAATATAGTTATTTAAGATAAGTGATGAATTGACCTTCGATTTCATTCATTGTTGTTCGTACTTGTTGGTTATTAATAATCTAAAAGAAAAATTTTGATTGATTGATTACTTTGTTTTACTCACCTTTTAAAAATGTTTTCATATTCGCATATAAATATTGGTGAAATGTCTTGCTTAATAAAAATATTTATTGTATAGAATTCCATAGACACTCAACACTAATTTATGGAAATATTTATAGAATAATAAAGAAAATGAATTAAATTTACAGTTTCTTTATTAATTGTTGTATTGTATAGATGGTTAAAAATCTTGATGGTTTTTATTAATAATACATCTTCAGGTTTTTTATATTTTTATTTAATAAGTAATCGATTATATATTACTTATTATTTTTTATGATCGTGTCCCATCTTTTTATTAGATTGTTATTCCTTAAGAGAAAATTATGTACTTTTTTACTAGTTAATTTATCAATAGTTTCGTAGAGCTATGATTTAATGTCCGTTAGATTTTTCAGAGGGACCTAAAGAGATGTGAATTAGTTACCAAATAGCAAGAATATTATAATAGATGCATTAAAATTTCCTATTCGACCTCGCTTAAATGTTAAATTTTCATTTCCGTGTAACTCTTACATTATTATAGTGTTTTTTTTTTGGAATTTGGTTGTTTTTGTCTTAATTTGAACATTAGTAGTATTTGTTTTGTGGCAGTACCAAGAGATTCGAAATCTTTATAACCAGTCTGTTTCATGATACGAGTATGATGTTAGTGTTGATTTTCTTTGGTGTCCAATTCATGTGTATCTAGGAAAAGTTCCAAAAAAACCAAATATTAATGGTTAACCACCCTTCCACCTTGACGATATGATCTGTTTGTTCGGGTCACTTCTATTTTGATGGGATTTCAAGATTTGCCCATCTGGTCCACCGTACACGTACGTCCTTGTCTCCTTCTGTTATTCTTTTCCAGTCGGATCATGGTGAATTAGTAGGTCTGTAAAAATATTTTTTTTCTGCGTCATCCCACTCTACCGATCAGTGGATACATTTCGAAAGTTCCAGCCGCTTTATGAGTAGATATCCAAGTAGACTTCTTTCCTAGAAGTTCCAACTAGTATCATTTATAAATTTTGCAACCGTACTAATTCTGTCTTTATCACATAATGTTCTCATTCGATAATTGTAATCTTTGTTCATCATCATTCTCAATACTTTATACCCTCAATACTTTTTACCAAATCAGGGCCGAATAGGTGTTGATCAGTCTGATCGTCGCTTTGTACACCGCAAGCTTGTTGCTTATACCGCTATTTCTGACCATAAGACTGTAAATTCGACCCAGAGTCCTGTATACTTTATTATGTCCACATGTCGTATGCATTTTTATAGTATAATATCATTCTTTTTATGTTGATCAACAAAATATATTAATTTTATAGTTGACATGAAAATATTATTAGCTGTTAACTGTGTTAATTATAGGTGATTATTGGGTTGGGTTTAATATGCTTGTCTTATGGTTTTCTTAAACTCCTTAACAATAATTAAAAAATTGTAAATAAAATTAATTGGAAAATACTTAAAAATATTTATTTGTTATTTATAAAATACATGCCACTTAGACATTTATTTTTTAAGTCTTTAGAAGTAAAATGGCAAGTTCCCAATTTCATAACTTTATCAATTTTAATTTTTTTGAAAATCTGAAGCATAAAAAGTAAACCAGAACAATCATTAATTCTTTGCACTCGGAGATTTTTTTCACCTCATCTACCAGCAATTCGAATATATTTTTTAACAAAATAGCTAGGAACAAATAACTTCAAATAAAATGATATAGCATTGCAAATAATTTCTTTGTTCAAATGGAACTTGAAAAATACATTTATTAATTCATGTTTTATAAAAAAAAATAATATTATTTGTAAGATTTACGATGTCTCCTCAGGGGGGAAAGTCGAGTGGAAAGAGTTAATAAATACAATTATTTAATTGAATAATCAGTTGAAAAGTTGAAAGTAAGTTATAAGTGAAAAATATACACACACAAATATATATATATATATATATATATATATATATATATATATATTATATAAATCAGTTATACAAAGTTCTATATTCTTTGTTTAACCACATGTCATTAAACAAGAAATAGTTCCATGTTCCCACCCATTGACTCAATGACTATGTTTAACACCACTACTCGAATACCCTGTCATTACGTTAAAATTCATTCCTCATGCTGGTGAATTTCGTAGCGATACCTCGGAGGGATGTTTTAATTACCGTGATTTGTACAAAGTGGTGTTGTAAATTACTTCCAAAATAGTTATTTTCACATTTTTATGTACGCCTTTCAATGCTACTGATCGAGATGCGTGAAGATTTGATTATGTGTTTGAATTGATTTGTGAAATGGGCGTTTGTAATTTTTGAGAAATAAATTTGAATTTATTGTCTTTATATATATATATATATATATATATATATATATATATATATATATATATATGCATCTATTTCTTGAACATAAAATTTAACATTTGAAATAAAAATTAGATTTAAAGATGTCTTTAATTAAATTCATAATGTAATATACTTTCTTTGTTTATTTATATAAAATAAGCTTGTAAAATATAATTAGTATCTAATTGAAACAAACTATTGACATAGTTCGTTTCATTAAACGTTTGTGGCATTTTTTGTTATACTTGTAAAGAAAGATTTATTTATTATGTATTTCTATTTATGCATGTGAGTCATTATATATATATATAGAGAGAGAGAGAGATAAAGGTATAAAAAATGGTCGTGAGTTTGGATAATTAATTGAAATAAAAAGAATAATTAAAAACTAGGAAAAGTATTGAATTTTGTTTATAAAGTGTGAATAAATAAATAAAGTTTAGTTTGTTCAATTGTTTAAATATGTGTAGGTTTTTTTTATTCATTATAATATTAATAAATAATGTTAATACTAGCTAGGAATACGTCTATGAAACTAAAAAAATACATACACACATTTAAAAAAATCAATAAAGTAAACTTTATTTATCTATTCATACTTTATTGACATAATTAAATATTTTTTCTAGTCTTTCATTATTACAATTCATTATCCAAAATCACGACCCATTTTTTATTCACGATTCGTGATCTTTCACTACTTGCAATTGTTTGACTTGTAAACTTTCAGACCTCTCGACTGTCTCTGATAACTAGCGTACGTTTTACCATTTTCATTCGTGTTAAGGTTTGAAATTTTGTTGAGAATTGTAATTTTATTATGACCGACTATTGTCTAAAGCGTCTGGTTCCTTGAATATTAATTTACTAACAATTCAAGATCATTTTATTATTGTTAATTATCTCAAGACTTGCAATTCTTTTATAAATTGTGTATTGTTGTGATGATTAGTGTATGAAATCTAGAGATTCCTTTTCGATGAAATCTTAGCAATCTATTACTATTTTCGGTTTGTGATCGTCAGTTCTTTTAAGAATCTCAAGTGCTATGAGTAATTAGGTGTAAAAATAAATCTTGTGCTTTTAATTTTAAAGAACCATAATTCTGTTCTAAATTAAAATGTTATCGCGTCGTTTTAGAATTCTAAACTGTCAAACTTAACAATTATAACCACATTTTCAAGTTCGTAAAAATGTCAAGCTTTTTTGAATTTTCTAACTCTTTAAAGTGGTCCAGACTGTTAGATGACTAAAGGCTAACTTTTGTGCAAGCTTTTCAATTGTTATGCATGGTTCTGATTCAACTAACGTCTTCAATAAGTTGGTATGAACTGAAGAAGAACGCCCTTTAACCTTTTTAATCTTTAATGCTTTTGTCCCAGTACGAAAATATTTGTAATCACTATTGCACCATACGTTCCTCAGCAGTACTCACACCAAAAGTATAGTTTAATTTACGAGCAGTTTCTGCTTGTTTACCACTCGTTCTGAACTCATTCAAAAATCGCTCTTATTTGCTTCTATTCAATAGCCCAGTTTGAAGCAAAATCAATAATAAAACCGAAGTCGATGTTATCACAATACAAACCGAAAAATGCACTTTAAAATAATATTGACATGAACTCAATGAAACGACACTATCATTAAAATAATTATGGTTATAATTCAGAAAACACTAGCAGAAATATTTCCCCATCAACCTCTAATAACTTTTATACTTTATTCAAACTTTAATTTAGATTTCTGTCATTTTTCTAACTACAAAAATAACAACTATTTTTTGTAATCAGTTATTTATAATTATATTTTTTTATATACATTTATTTAAACTAGTTAAAGACTTTGTTAATTAATATAGATTTATTATAATTTTTTATTATTAAATTATAACTTAAATATACAAGTGTAAATAAACATTTTATGAATTCGACATTCTATACAACTTATCTTTTTATAAATAAAAATTGGTCTTCTTTCTCCATGATTTTTATTCATGTTCTGATTAGTTGTTGGAGATCGCATGATCTCTGTTCTGATTGATTGATATCAGTCACATGATCAGTGCTCTATCACAAGGCCAATGTTTTGACAATATTGGTATATTTGTTAAATTCTAAAGATACAAATTTTACTCATAGTCAATTGTATGTATCTCTCTCACGGTGTACAAGAAAAAAAGGTATACAATTTTAATACAAATTTATTCAAAATATTATATTCACTGAAGCCTTAGAGTAAAAAAATTGCTACAAATTTTGACATTGTATTTTATTACTAATTTTTATAAACTTCTCTAATAAAAATTTTACGACTTATATTTTATAGGAATTCTTTGTTAATTTCAATTATTTGTTAGGGAGAAAAGAGTAAGTAAGCGGGGGAGGGGATTAACCTAATAATAATACATATTTAAATAGATTTTCTATTTTATTTTACACTATTCGATGAAATATTTAAACTATTAATTCATTTAAAAAAAGAACGTATTATACATTATAAAATTGAATATGAATTGTTAATATATAAATTAATATCTGTATGTTAGGGACTTGATAAATAAATTTTATTATTAGTTAGACATATATATATATATATATATATATATATATATATATATATATATGTATATATATATATATATATAAAGTTGTCTTAGGTACGTTTTAATTACATAGGTGTGTAATTCACTGATACACAGTACCTTCGTTTGCTTCGTCTTGTACTTTTTTCCTTGTTTGAAAAAGCTATATAAAGAATAGAAGTTTGTTATTTTCCAGACAGTAAAAAAAAAATCTGAAATGTTTTCTCTTTACGTAAGCTTGCAGTGAACGTAGATATGGGGTAGGTACATGACGTGTAAAAAAAAGAATATACAATTCTCAACGGGGTCTCTGTACTGCCTCGCTAGTGGCGGATGCTGACGTCATCAAAAATCAATTTTCCTCGTGAGATTTTCTCCGCCAACCAGGGAAAACTTCTGTACAAGGCGCCAAGCTCTTCTGCTGTACATCAAGACAGCAGTGTTGTAGTGTGACGCATTGTCATACACGAGCGGACATATTTTTTTCGAACACTTATTAAAAAAATAAAAAAATTAGTTGTATTTGTTTGAAATGAGAAATATTTTAGGTTAAAAATTTAAAATTAACATTAGTATTCGTTTAATGCGTACAAAATATAAGTTTGTATCATCATTTGATTACAGACATTTTTAAATCGCTAAATATTAATTAAAAAGCTTCTTTGTTTTTATACATTATGATTATTTAATATTTGTATTAGAATAATAGCTTCTTTATAAATCAAATGAATTAGAGTTCAGTTTAAAATACAAGAAATATATTAATACAAACATTAAAATGCATGTATAACACCCAATTACGATTTATAAGTCTAAAAAAATTAAAACCCATTTATATATTTAAGACAGATAACAATTGATTCAGAGATTTCTGCAAAAGAACAGTGTTTCAATTTATACATAACTTGTTTATTTACTGTATTTTTGAAAACTTCATGGAGAAATACCTTCAATGCTTTTGACAAGTAATATGGACTCATTTTAAACTCAAAATATTTGTGAAAAATTAAAAGTGTCACTTAATTTTTACAATTTTAACATTTATTTCCCAAAAAATATTTCGTTTATAAATAAATGAGGAAAAATACATTCTAGATTATTATTTTTCTACTCATATTATTATTTTTCAATTATTATTGTAAAAAATCAGTAACTTCAAAGAAATTGAAATAAAAATGACACACACTGGAGAAACAATATTGATTGGAAGCCAAGAAATATAAAAATGATAGGTGGAATGAAAATATAAGAAAATTTACTTTTGATATATAGAAAACTGAAGTTTTGGAGTGTTTCAATTAGAATTAATACAATTTTTTATAGATCGCCATGAAATGAAGATGATGATGATGGAGTTAAAAGTTTTCCAGTTTTGGAGAAACAGGAGAAACTATATCGTTTTAAACTGTTAGCACTATTTTAACATATTCAAAATCTCATCTATATTCAAGGATATGACTCCCATCTTTCTCTATATGTACGAGGGTGGAATTAAAAGTTTCCGGCCTCAGAATGAAAACAACAAAATATTGTGTGAAAAATATTTATATTTTTTGACGTAGTCTCTTTTTAACTCAATACACTTACTCCAGCGATGTTCAAGAGCTTTATTCCATCTTTGTAGACCGATTCTTCCAACTCTTCAAAATAAACATTTGTGGTGCAATCATTTCGAAATTCTATGCGTACTTTTTATTAGAATGAAACATTTTCAGATTAGGAAATAAATTAAAGTCCTATGGGGCCCAGTCTAGTAAACAGACTGCATGCGATAACAATTCGAAGCCCAATTGATGAATTTTACCCATCGCAATAACAGATTTATGACAATACTTATTATCCTGATAATACAGAATTGTTTTCTTCTCTAATCCGGGCCGTTTCTCTCGAAATTTCTGCTATAGCTGGTTAAATAAGTTGGTGTAATACTTTTGTTTATTGTTTTACCTTTTTCAAGGTAATTGTCCGAAAGGATACCTATCGCATCTCAAAATACTGACGCTACAACCTTTCCTGTTTATGGAACTGCTTTTGCCTTCTTCGAAGCTGTTTCGCGTCTCGCTGTCTACTGTTTTAATTTTTTTTATCGGTCTTCTGAGTATAATAGTGAGTCCAAATCTTATCTATGTTAACTAGTCAATACAAAAATTTTGTCGGATTGTACTTGAACAGCGCCAAACAGCTCAGAGATTGTCATACGATTGAGTTTTTGCTCAGGTGAGAGTAATCGCGACACCTATCGCACGAATAACTTTCAAATCCCCAAAACTTGAAATTATAATGTAATTTTTAAGCTTTTTTAATGTGCCTACATAGTCAGTTATCTCGACCAACCTTAATCAATGGCCGTTCGATACAATTTTATGTCTTTTTTGGACCATTTCCTCAGAAGAGGACGTTTTTAATCTGCTCGAACGTTATGAATCTCAGTGCTTGTACGACTACGTTTAAGTCCGAGACCCATGTTTTAACAGTTGAAAAGGATGAAGAAAATTCGCTTAAAGGAAAATCCAGCTCAACTTATATTTTTATTGGGGATAAACCTTAAATATTAAAGTATATTATCACTACACGTATTCTGTTTTTTTTCCATTATTTACAAAACGAAAAACTTCTTCATTTTAACAGACTTAAATGTAAATTATTTGATATTATTTTATAAAACTTTAAAGTCAAACTAATGAAGGATGACACTACACGAAACCATTGACAATTCAATGTCAATATGTGCTATCTATCAGGTAGCTCGGAAAGTTTCATCCTATCCTTGTGTTTCTCCAAACATCCAAATAATTTTAAGTTAATAAATTTCACAATTATTATTAATAAACAATTAATCTATTTCTAGGAATCTCAAGTCGATTTTACTCAAAAACATACATTTTTCTAAATTTATCTAATTAATTAATGAAATAATTTTCAGAGTATTTTTTGTAGCTAAGTTGTCTATTAAATAATTAACATTTCATTGACACATTGCAACATGTAATTCTCTACATAATATGAAACACCTACACAGTTTATATTTGCCCTCTGAATATGATGGGATTGAAATGCGCATTATTGTATTATAATAGACAATAATCAATTAGTGCACATTTGAATAATATAAAAATTGATGGTGTTTTTGAGTGTTAATTCATTTGTAAAAATGAATATTGCCACAGTACCTAATTATAAAATATATATATTTTTTAAATATTATTTCATTATGAAATTATTGTTATATTCGATCGAACAAATATTCAGATTATTCAAAGACCAATTTGTATGAATTTTTTTCTTGTGCTATATGAAGAAAAAATATTTTTTCTCATTAAAAAATATAGATTTGTATTTTATTCAATTATAATTTTTAATAATTGAAATTTACTACAAAACAATTCTGACACTGTCACTAAATCCACTTTCACAGATGTTTTTTTCCTTCCATAAACCATAATAATTTTCCGGTTAAAAAAGTGGTTAATTTATCATTACTGACCATTTTTGATTCTTTTGATTGACCGTTTATGATTTTTCATTTTTTGTTCTTGCTTATACGCATTCGATTGCAATTCCATCATTCTTAAAGTACCAAAATACAAAAAAAATCTTCAATCTTCAGAATTTTCAAATACACACAGAAAACAGTAAAAATGATTTATTGAAAATTTTTTAACCAAAACTGTTATTTGTAGCATGAAAAAACGATTGATTTATGATAATATACCTTGATACAACGAAATTTAGAATAAATATTAAAGATTAATACAGATTCGTTAATATTTAAATACATCAGCTTATTCTATTATATTACTGATTCTTATTCGTATACTGATTTTTATTTTTGTATATTTTATGGTTATTCCATTTAAGTCCTAGAGTTTACTCTTAAATTTTCACTTTTATAACTTAATTTAATGTTCATCTCAATAGTTGTTTAATCATCTATCTGAAGATGACAAAATTCGTACCAGATCATTAAAAACTAGAACTCAATAGTGACCTTAAAGATTCAAATGTAGTAACTGTATATATTTTTCTATAATATTATTTTTTAATTTAGATTTGATTGTACAACAGATCTTTTAGTTTTCTTGCAAAACATCGAAAGTTTTGGTACAAACAGATCTTTGTCAACTAAGTCTTCTAAGAATAAAATAATAACAAAAAGGTTTTTTGTATAAATTTTATCTTTCAAAATTTATGTTCTAAAATATTGTATTATTTTATTTTTCTAATCAATTAAAGGAATTAACCGTGACAATATTTTTAAATATATTTCTTGTAATTACAGTAATAATAAAAAAATTAATCTTAATATTTTTATTGTCTTCTTTGCTTGACTTAAAATCTTTGATATTCAATTAAATTTGAATAGACAATCATAAATAACTAAGAACTATTATACCTGACTTCAAGTTTGAGATTTTTATGTATGCGATTATTTAATAATTTAGCAATTTTGTTTAATGTTACTCTTGACAGTGATCTAAAAAAGTAAAAATAAAAAGTTTCAGACCTAATACTTAATCTACATTCTAAAATAATTAATAAAATATAATTAATTACAAGAACAGTGATGTATGTTCTTTTTAAAGACATTTTACAAACAATAAAATTAATAAATATATTTAACAAATAATTTATATTGATTACTTTAATATTTCTTAATGTTAAATATAAACTACTGATATTTCTTTAACAGATGTGCGACGAACGCTGTACCTCCATCAATTCATCTCTCTACGTCTAAACAAACTGAAGATTACATAAAGGTGAGTTGAAAAAAAAGTGTTCTTCAAATAACTAATGTGAACGATTATTTTTATGATAATTATCGTATAAAAAATTATTTTGCACAACTGAAATATGTTAACAGCGGCTGTTCATTATTAATTCAGGAGTTAAGCTTGTTTTGACTGACGTTTTATTTAAATGTTCAATGTTTTTGTAGAACGTTACGTACGGTAATATACTTTTTTCGTGTACATTTTCACAAGAAAAAAACATACTAATTACTTGTACATTTTACATGGATGAAGTAATATAATCATGCAAATATGCGACCTCCAGACTTTTTCCATATTTAGTTAAACGTAAAAGTCGTTTTATCAAGTAATAGTCGTCTGTATGTCTGTCAGTGTTCGAAACGTATGTTTGTGTGTTTACATTTGAACAGAATTTTTTTATGAAGTGTTCAATAAAAATTTATATTCACATTTCAATTATTTTTTATTCATTATATATATATATATATATATATATATATACATATATATATATATAATAAATATGTACATACGTTTATGTAATTGAAAATATTTATATATTTACACGTTATAATTATTTTCAATAAACAAAATCACTAAAATCACCATTGAAATAAATTTCAATTTTCTATTTTCTGTGTTGACTTTTTTCTGTCATAATGAAGTATTTTTAGAGAATAAAATAGGATAAAATTACTTTTTTTATAAAATTATAATTAAAATGAATTATATATATATATATATATATATATATATATATATATATGTATGTATATATATACAGATAAACATGTAAAGAGTCAGAATATGTTTATCGACTTAAAAAAGGTTATGCATTTCTTTACATTTCGGTTTCTGTTTACAACGTCTCTAATACCTGATTATAAATAAGAATGTATAACCTAAAAATATATTAGTTGTATGTGTGTTGTTATGAATTTTTGATTTAAATAGAAAATTTCTGAATCAAACAATGGGGAATATTTACAAATTAATACTAAATTTCAATACTACTACTAAAATTAATATTGAAAACCACACACAAACACTACGATAACATTCTGAGTTTGAGTTTATATATTTTTTATTTATTTACTCTCTATCTCTTATATATATATACACATACTCACACACACACACACATATATATATATATGTATATATGTATGTATATATGTATATATGTATGTATATATGTATATATGTATATATGTATATATGTATATATGTATATATATATATATATATATATTCGCACAGATAAATATGTAGAGTCAGAATATGTTTATTGACTTAAAAAAAGGTTATGCATTTCTTTACATTTCGGTTTCTGTTTACAACTTCGCTAGTACCTGATTATAAATAAGAATATATAACCTAAAAATATGTTAGTTGTATGTGTGTTGTTATGAATTTTTTAATTAAATAGAACATTTCTGAATCAAACAACAGGGAATATTTTCAAATCAAAACTAAATTCCAATACTACTACTAAAATTAAAATTAAAAACCACATATCAACACTACGATGACATTCTGAGTTTGTTTATTTATATATTTTTTATCTATTTACTCTGTCTCTTATTCATACATACATACAAACACATACATACAAACACATACATACAAACACATACATACAAACACATACATACAAACACATACATACAAACACATACATACAAACACATACATACGTACATATATATATATATATATATATATGTATATATATGATCTCCCAATAAGGACAAATGTTTATAATTCGACATAAAATTCAAAACTTGCGCAGAAAATTTGTTTCTTTATTTTGAAAAATAGTTGGAGGTATTCTATTTGTAAATGAAGAATTATATTGTGTAAGTGACCGCTGCATGCTTTCTTACAAGTAACCATTCTTTTGTTAAATTTTTCAATAACATCTGAGGCTATATCTTACCAATCACTATTCGAATTTCATCTTTTAGGTTGGAAATTGTTTTAGAATCATTGGTGAACGCCTTTACTGTGATTCCAAAGAAAGTAGTCCAACGATGTTAAATCGAAGGATCTTCTTTGTCAATTAATGTCGCCATTTAAGGAAATAACGCGAACAGGAAATTTTTCCTCAATAAATCGTTTCACCAGTTGTGTGGCTTGTTGCACTATCCTGCTGGAACTGCATATCCTTCCAGATTATTATCAACCAATTCTTCCTACAAAGAATTGGTTATCATTTTTCACTACCTTTCTCTATTCAAAGTAATGGCTTTGACGTCCTAATTCATCCCTAATTCATAAAGTAAGGACTAATGACTACACCGGACCAAAGTACGCACCAAATAGCCACTCTTTCTGTATGCAATGACTTTTCAAATATATCCGCGGATTTTCTTCACGCCAGATTCGGTAGTACTGTTTGCTGAATTAGTCAGAGAGTTTGAAATGAGCCTCATCGCTAAAGATAACTTTCATAAAGACCGTATTGTTGTTCCAGTATCCAATTAACAAATCTTCAATGCAGTGAATTGTCTTCTTGCTTCAATTGTGTTAAGTGAACCTTATAACCCTTCAGAAATAAATCCTTCTGAAAAATATGCTATGTGATCATCTGTGAAAGGCCCAATTGCTGTAACGTCATGGAATTAACATTCCTATCTCTTCCGATACAATTCAGTTTGACATTTGTAAAATATGACCTTTTAAACATTGCGTCCCTATTGGAAAACCCTATATATATATATATATATATTTAAACTATTTTCCATTAAAATAACAATAGTTTTACTTGTTTAAATATTTTCTTTAAATTTATTTTTTACTTAAGTCTCTTTCGTATTCTTTCATAACTTTCCACAATAAAATGTTAATCTTGATATATTTTCAACAGTTTTTTTTAGTTTCAATATCACATTTTCTACACGATTAAATTAATGTTATTTTATCTGATTGATTTATAATTTGTTTTAATGAATTGTTTTAAACTGTTTGCAACTTGTTTCAATTTATTTCAGACAAATGTGACAAAACGGTCAGAATATAATTATAAGAATAGAGTGCTTAATAATGCGAGATTTTTTACTTCTTAGTATCTTTTTCGATTTCAGTAGGTGAAAAGTTTAGAATTTTTTCACTTTGCCTTTGTCTATGCAATCAATTGTTCTTAATTTCAATTACTGTTTAAAGTAAGTCCTAGATATTTATTTACTTGTCTGGATGTTTGTATCTTGTAGTTTGAGTACTTTTTATACCATTGCGAAACATGAATGCTCTCTTTATATTTTTAATCATATCACTTAAATACTAACACTATTTCTTTGTAATAACACAACTGATAATTATAAAAAGAGAACAATATCGACATACTCGCCTATCGAAAATGCACTAAACTGCTAATGAAAACAATGGATTAACAAACTATTAAAATATTCTATTTTTTAAACTAAAAACAGTCTGAATGATTTCTTGTACTTCTTAGATCTCTTATTGAATGTTTATTTTTTAAAAAATAATATTTTTTAATAAAATCATAAATCATTACGAATCATTTGAGAGAATTAACTGATCTGTTTTTCAATGATTTTAGTTTTTTTCTCTTCACTTTTAATGTGTCGTTTTAATTTCTTTACTAAAGGTAAATACCGTTTTTGTTCATAGAGATTTAACAATACTTGGGTCAAGCTAACCTCTTTTTAAATATAATATCGTAAAATAGTTCTGATACTCTGACTAAATTCACTTAAAAAATAATTCAATTAAACAAATTAATTCCCTTTTCATTCGACAAGTTAACATTTTTTCCAAAAAATATTCAATAAACTATTATTGTTTATTTTTATTGTCATCAAAGTACTGAAAAATCGGATTTTTCTATACTTTGACTCTCTAAGGATGATATCGTTGCCATTTAAATGTGTAAAAGCTACAATCAAAAATAATCAATAATAATTGTCAGGCTGCAGTCTGTGGCATGGAAAAGGAATTCATTATTAAAAATATAATATCGTTCTTCAAAATAAACAATAAATAAAATATGATTAAATGCTTATAGTCTTTAACTTCAAATATAAATCGATAATCCATAAATTATGATTTTAACGCATATCATGAGAAATATGTCATTATTAAATTCATTATAAATAGATTTCTTCACAGTATATATATATATATATATATATATATATATATATATATATTTATTTGTATAATATATATATATATATATATATATATATATATATATATAAATGAATTTATGTATGACTGTTATTTACAACATAATAATGCATCTGTTATATGTTTTGTTTTAAAATATGTAAGCTGAACTATTGAAACGGGACACACAAAAAGTGATGAAGACTATAAACATTTTTTTAACATCATTATAAGTTTAACGTTATACACAAAATGATATTTCGCTAAAACACACCGCTAACAAATGAATGAATTGAAAATAAAATTCTTTTGAAACAGTATTAAAAACGTACAAAAGGAAATAAAAAAACTTCCAAGCGGTTCTTCAATTCACAACTTTTTTGCGAAACTCTCATCGAAAACGCATTCAAAGAGACAACATACAAAAAATCCGGGTACACAATCACACGTGCGCATATACATACATATATATATATATATATGTGTGTGTGTGTGTGTGTGTATGCATACACAAATACATTTATAAAAAGATGTATACACATATACACAACAAAGAGTCAGTCATCCGGTCGACTCCGTGTGTTGTATCGTCATCGTCCAATGGCAGATGCGTCCCGGATTCGCGTCGACGGCGGCGGTGCCTGAAGCGGCGTCGGTGGGTCCGGAGGCAGGCGGGGCCCTGGAGTTTCGGTGCAACGCACCGGAGCCGGTTGCTAAGCGACGGTCTCTCCCGATACGAGCGTCAGTTCGTAGTGAGCGGGTTATACACATTTTATTCTGTTGTGCTTTTCGAGTTGTAATGATTCGCGGATAGTTTTTTTTTACTGATTACTTTTTATAAAAATACTACTTTCGGTACGTCTGAACTACATACATTCAATAAATTCATGTAGCAGTTTCAGTTAAGTATTTATTATAAAATTAAAGTGTTGTGAAATATTTTCGATACATGCAATGGCATTCTATTTATACAGGGTTTTCCAATAAGGACGCAATTATTTAATTTTAAATGAAACATAGAATTTGCGCCGCAATTTCAAGTTCCTTTTTTTGCAAATAATAGTTGCAGGTATGCCATTTTTAAATGAAAAATAATATCGAGTAAGAGACCACTGCGTGCTTTCTTACAAGTAACCATTCTTTTGTTAAAATTTTCAATAACATCTGTACACACTGAGGTTCTATCTCACCAATTACTCTTCGGATTTCATCTTTTAGGTCTGAATTTGTTTTAAGATTATTAGTGTGTGTGACAATTGATAGCCATTCATTTGGTAATATCACGATTATTTCATAAAAAATTACCAACCTTATTAAACGACCCTTGAGTATAGATATATACATATATTACTAAAAACGTTTGATTCCTCTGGTTTTAAGAAAGAATAATGGATTTTTCCTTTATTTGTCCACCACACAGTAACCATAGGTTTTTTTGCATGTAATGACGGCTTGGGTACGTGTCCTGGAACTTCATCTGCATTTAGCCATTGTCCAGATCTGCTTCCGTTATCATACAGAATCTACTTTTTATTACAAGTAATGATTCGGTTTGAAAATGGCATTTTATCATTTCGAATCATTAATGAGAAACACACCTCTAAGCGTCTTAGTTTCTGACTATCTGTCAATTCGTGCGGCACCCACTTATCCAGGTTTTTCATCTTTCCTATTGCAGCGAGGTGACGATAAACAGTCATAACACTAACAGTTAAATCTCATGCGAGATCTCGAACAATTGTATGTGGATTAGCTTCCACCATGGTACTCAAATGTTCTTCATTCACAATGGTTTTGGGTTCTCCTCGAGGCTCAATGTCGAGATTCATATTACCGACACGAAATTTTTTGAACCATAATTGAATTGTTCTCTGGTTAGCCGACTCTTCTCTGAAAGCTCCATTGATATTTCTACCTGCTACCACTGCATTGCGCCCCAAATTGAACTCATATAAAAAAGTAGCCGCAAATATTTTGTGGACACCATCTTTTTAAAGGGTATAAGAAAAAATAATAATAATAACTCCTTATTTAAAAACAATTGAAGGGTACAGTACAGTAGTCAATTCCAAATAGCTGAACTTATAAAATATTGCACAGAACCTTTCTCAATTTCGGTCGACTTCTGACTGACATTGCTCAACTTGATATGTTACAATCTTATATATATATATATATATATTCGTTATGTGTATGGCTTCGTATCATGATAGACAAGTTTTATATTAAATTACTATTTAAAAAGTTATTTTTTCTTTAGTTGGCATCTTCCTTGTGACTACTGTAAGTAACATATTTCTGAACAAACTTCAATATTCGTTCATTTGACATACCATTTTGTAAGGCTGATATGTCCCTTCATTCATGTTTTTTACAATTCTAAATTGTTTGTGTTGATTACATTTTTTTAATATATATATATATATATATATATATATATATATATATATATATATGTTAAAAATATATATAATAAAGTTAAAAATATATTATATATATAATCAAACTTACATTTTAAATTTTAAACCAGTTGCTGAAAAAATTGATGAAATATAAACTATAATTTCTCTTTTAAATACCGAATTTAACAATAAAACCATTATATTCTTAATATCTACTCAGTATAAAACATGTGAGAAATAAACCATACATAAAAGTAAACAATAAATTATATATAAAAGTTACAACCTGCAAAAATTACATGAATCATTCACCTTTACAAACATTTATTCGTTATTAATAGATTAAACTGTGTGTGTGTATAAATATATATATATATATATATACACTTTTGTGTGTGTGTGTGTTGAGTATAAAATTGCAATATTAAATTTATAAGTCATATTTCATTCATTTCAATTTTTACAAAACTGATCATTTCTGTTTATTAACGTTCCCATTACTTGACATCGAATCGTACACATTAAACATTAATATATATTTTTTTTTCGAATGCATCCAGTTACTTTATTCATATACATTTTTTTAATATGCACATAAATAAATCGTCGACCAATAACAATTTATTAAGCGGTAATGTGTATGTATTGTACGAAGTACAACACAACGACGACCTCGGAGAGAAAAAAAAATAATAATATTGAAACAGCAATCAAGATTTGAATCAGCAACACACAAGACGGTAGTTACGTACAACAAAAAACTAGTAATTTCAACTACGTGCATATTTTTCAATAGCTGTCATCTCCAATCATCACCTAAACAAAACACTGCGCGCCCGAAAAATTTTTACCAATCACGCTTCGGCTTGTTGCGCGCTCTATTTTTTTTTCGTGTCAGATCAAGAAGGCACCGCAATGACCGTGCACGTTTTGCGACGGTGCTGCCTCAGGCCCGGCGCAAGGTGTAGGCGATGAACTGGGGTGGTCGATGCACAGGGGTGGTTTTCCACCATAACACCTCTTATATATACATACATACATACATATATATATATATATATATATATATATATATAATACTATAAAATATAATGTTTTTCCATATATCATTGTAAAATAAATCGTTGTAACTGAATTGGTATTATTCCATATTATTCTAAGCTTCTGATCTTAAAGATAAAAATTCTGAAAAAAATAAAATAAATATCTGAAAAATTATTTCAAGAACCTAAATAGACAGAAACTAATAAGAAAAAACTATAAAATACTAGTATAAACACAATATAACATTCTTAATATTTGAGTATATCAAAAAAATAAAAACTCAGTGAATAAGGATTCGAAACTTAATGTTTAAAAATTAGTTTAAATTTAAAAAAGTTATATCACCTTTTTAATCTTGCATGTTTATTTCTATCTCCAGGTAGATATAACATTTTAGATATGTTCTTTTATCTTAAAATTGTTCTTTTTTATGTCTATGCTCTGAAAAAGTGTAAACCAGTAATTTTGTTATTATAATAATGTCCTTGAGAATTCCTACAATTGATCGAATTAATCCTAAACACTGATATTATTATTTTAAAAATGCAAAGATTTTAAATTGACAGTACTTTTTTTATTAAC
>CM068317.1:4310000-4385000 GCA_034766995.1 Acanthacorydalis orientalis | reverse complement strand
AAAAATTCTAAGAGACATTATATGCGGATTAACTTTGTGTATAACTTGTTAATTTTTGTTATGGGGGAGAGCAATCATTAGCGAGTGAGGGCGAAGCCCTCCCCGGGGTTGAATACTATAGCAAGCGAGTGAGGGCGAAGCCCTCCCCGGGGTTGGAAAGCACAGCGAGCAGGGAATGAAGCTCCCTAATAAAATAAAAAATAGATAATTCTAAAAATTTATTATAAATCCAAACAAATAACTGATTTAAATTTGAAAGAATTATCGTACACGTTAACGATTAATCTCTTTTTATCAAATATTTCGAATTTAGTTCCTCTTTTAAAATACATACCTTTCCTCCTTTATTTTATATTATTTTATGAGGTCAGTAGAAAAATAATAGCGGTTAATGACCTTCAAAATCATAACAAAAATCGCAATTATTTTCCTATTTACCTAGAACATACTATTCTAGCAAAGTTTTGTCGTACATTTATATTTATAAAAAATATTTGAAACAAATTCATCATTTATTATATAGTACCGTCAAGACCAATAATTAATTATGTTTCATTTCTTTTTTGGATACAACAACATATTTTTGTATCCTACCTAGTAATAATCTATCCTGAATTTATCGAGTTGTTACATTAATTTGATTTTTTAAATATAAAAAATATCGAAAATCAAAATAGACTAGATACGGACTGAGTGATATTTAAGTAAAATCAAACCTGAAATTCACACACTATAGTATCAGCTTGATATGCCGGAATTATCATAGTGAAAGGACCAACAGTCTATTCATGAACGTGGTTATATATTTTTAAAGACTGGATAGCTTGCCAGATATTCTTCACTGTACCAAACTGCACAGATTGTCTTTTGATTATTACAAGCTAGAATTATATGCTTTATATCCCTATTCATTAGAAAAACTAGCATTATTAGTGATTCCTCATCTTCAAATACCCACAGGTTGTTTTATGACTTTGTTGGAACAACGGAAATAGTACAGTCATATTTTATGACCACTAATGATGTAATTCATCAACTCTAATTTTCTAAATTTAAATCTTTTCAATATGTTTGGATATGATCTTACTCTGTATTTTTTTTTATTCTTCGATGAACAAATAAGGTTTTCAAAGCGTACAAAGTTTCTTATTTCTAGTTTATCCTACAGGATTACATACAAAGCTGGTACATTATTTTTATTATGTTTTTGCTCATTTTTTTAGTTAAATAGAAATTTTACTCTATTGAATTTTAGACAGTAGATACATTTTTTAACATTTTATGTTTCATTGTTTTAACGTAAATGTTTGAAAATATGCATGTATTTACTAGGATGAAATTATTTATCGTTATCCTAAATTACAAACAATTTAAAATTTCATTTCAAACAAATTTTGGCAGTATTTTAAAATAATAAAAAAATATTAAAATTCACAATTAAAATATTACATATTTATTAAAAGAATTATAATGTAATAAGTGTATTTAGATATTAGCGTTATTTGATTCATTATCACATTTTATCAATCATCTAACATACATCTTCAATCAAACAAATAGTATTATAAAACAAAGATCAATAGTTTCATAAAATCTAGAATGTGATAATTAATTTTGCATTCATCATAGACGATAATTATCATAGATGTAATTAATACAGAATTTTTTCCCTCTTAGCGATCTGAAACTGATGAAATTTATATTTAAATACACATAGGAAACAATCAAAAATAATTAATAATTAATTATGGAATATTTTTGATTAAAAGTTTTTGTTGTTTATCGTAGAGTGCAAAAAGTGTGAAATTTTCTGTTAGTTTCAAGTATTATATTGAAGTAAAATTCTCACGTCGATTTAATATCATTAAAAGTGTCAATTTGTATTAAAAAAAATATATGTAATCATTATTTTTTATTTATCCATTTCATATTTCAACATTGCTTCAAATTATTTGTTTTTATCTATTTTTACACTTGGAATATTATTCTTCAAAATAATAAATAAAATTATTCATATTAAAAAATAATCCCTGAATTTAACAAAGCTGTAAAATAGACAGTTGTGAGGTTTCAGACCTAATAAATAATAATTCAATGTTATGCTCTTGACATTCAGGATAACAGTTAAATATTTATAAGAGAAATAAGGAATTATTTTCATCCTTTATTAACTACTATTGACATATATATTGATATCTATGTAAATATATTTAAACCGAACTTTTCTTTTAAAATAATTATCCACTGTTGAATTTACTAAACCGAGCTGAAACTTTTAAATAATTTATGACACGTCTTAATGCGAATACGATGTTTGTATACATGTAGACATTCTCCCACGATTTTACATACACAACAACAATATGTACGGTTCATGTACTCTGTACGGGTAAACACACGAAGTCGGCGCTATCCTAACCACTGGCCAAAACGTGTATGTATGTATTCGTATGTAGAATGAGCCACCGATACCGACACAACAACGTAACACCAACCATTGCAGTAGATTAGAGTTGGTGACAGAGCGAGTTTAAGCCGGGACTTAACAGGGATTTGAACCCCGGGCCGGCGTGTGACCCCGTGACATGGTCACAGTGTCGACAACATGCACGACCCCGTGTAATGAATGCGGATATGATATGAGATTCGCGTTCCGGGAAAATTTCCGGTTTTTTTTTAGGAGTGGGACATTGGACACGTTAAAAAATAAATGGAATTATTTATTTATACTGCCCATTCGACACATTTATATATATATATATATATATATAACCTCATACATTTACACATATTTCTAACATACATTCAACATACCTTAAAGCTTTAAATAATGGTACAATTAATAACACATTTTATATAAAAATGTATATGAAATAACATGAACTAGTTATAACTGAACTGAAAACTTGAATAAAAAATTTTTTTTTCAATAATTGAAAAATTAAGAGAATGTTTCAGTCATTACAATTATTTTTTGGAAATTGCATTTTTAAAGATTCTCTTTGAGGTTAAAATACAGTCAGCTGTTCTTTAAATAAACTAATATTTCACTCCCCAAACCATACCAATTTTTTTCTCATCAAAAATATTAAATAAATGTTCAATATTTTTAGTTGTCTCACATCTGAATGACAACGCAACACAATTGCATGAATTAGGCTTCGAATTGATTCCTCATCCTCCCTATTCTCTCGTGCGACTTTTCCTCTTCCCAAACTTGAAAATTTGGCTCAGTGGGAAGAAATTCTCGTCGAATGATGATGTCATCGTCGCCATCAATGCGTATTTTACAGACTTGCTGTACCAAGTGAATGCCCTCAATGGAAAGTATGTTGAGAAACAAAATCGATTTTTTCCAGAAAACGGTGTTTAACTTTCTGTTTTACCATTCTTATCATCCATGTGTGGTCATATTCTTCCAAACTACAGAAGATGACCAAAAAGATAAAAACGGAAATAAAATCTATCAGTTCAAAAATTATATACTTTTTTATTTCTGATTCATTCATTACATAAAAATTAACTGTTTGAGGGTCACTCCGAGAATTAAATAATTATCTACCACTTATAAACTATTATACAAAAAAAGATACAAATTTCTTTTCTTTTTGAGCTAAATGCTTAGACTGTAAATAAGCAAAAGTAAACGTAGAACCTCACCAAAAATTGTAAGTCCATACTACACTAATTTCAACTTTTGTTTGTCGATTTTTCCCCATTTTTACTTTATAATTATATGCAAAAATTAATATCTTAATAATAAAGTATAAAGTATGTGTTTAGTATTTTGAATTTTTAATACATCTTTTTTAACATAGATTCATTTAATGCATAACGAAAGTTTAATTACTGTAAATATTATTTAAATATTTGTTTTCATTTCTTATACAGTATAAATAATAATAGTGATAGTAAGTTTCCATTTTATTCTCGATATGTTTCAAAATTTAAATTTTGTTTCTTATAAACTGCATAATCAAATAACATACTTATAAATATATTTATTTTTATCGTTGCTAATAAAAAAAAAATTTTCTTATAAATTATATTAAATCAGTTATCCATGAATTAATTACTTATAATTAATTAAAAAATTAAATATCATGATTAATTTGTATATCACAAAAATAAAAATAATAATTGACTTATAACCTCATACAAACAAGTTCATACTACACTAATTTCAACTTTTGTTTGTTAGTACTTGCTTTTTTATGATACTTATCTAACGACCCTTGTGTATATTATATATATATATATATATTGATATGAAAGAATTTTAATTGAATAAGATTTATAATTGCATTAAAAATAATTTCTTCTCAAACTAAATGACATTTAATACACTCAAAGATGTCTATTCAAAAAAAGTAGGGATATTTTCTTAAATCATTAAACGCCACTACTAAGAATCATAAAAATTTTCGAAAATGCTTAGTATGGTTTGGTTTTAAGGCACTTCGAATTAATTTCACTCTAGAAAGAAAAATAAAAATTTTGGTTTTCAACGGGGAGATATTTTATTCATGCAACAGTGACTAGTGTTAGCTTTATCAAAAAAATATTTCAAAAGTGAATAAAAACTAATCATTTTTGAGTTTTAATTAGCTATATCATTAAAATCACAATCAAATGCTGTGATAGTTCCTAAAACACTTTGGGTGGGGAAAAACGTTGCTCTTTTATATATATATATATATATATATATATATATACATACATATATATATATATATACATATATATATATATATAAATATATATATATATAATCTGGCTATTGCAAAATTTATATGTATATCATTTTTTCTCTTTCATAAAAATCGAAAAAAAATAATAATGTAGTTCTATTATTATCAAATCAATGTTTACTGTTATATAAAAAAGTTTAAAAAAAATATTTTTAGCAGAGAAAAAAAATTTCAAAGTTAATGTGGCGTATACGCAACAGCGACGCTTAATGGGTTAAAAGACTCGCAGTTTATTATAATGTGGGTTGTTATATACTTGATATTAATCAATAATTACTTTCATTTATACTCTTCCATTTTGTTTTGTGCATGTATGAATGAAATCAAAACTCATTCTTACTTATCTAAAGTTATTATCTTATTGTTAATTTGTACTTTATAAACTTTTCTAAGTGAATATATGCACACATGCGAAAAAAATACTTTATCAAGACATATTATTAACTTTATAATTAATGATTTATTTTGACTTTATATTTATGTATGAAAAATTCATTTTTATTGCTCACAATCAATTTTAAAATAACACTTCAATAAATGCTTTTACAACAAAGAAAATTATATTTTTCAAGATCAGATTTAAACTAATAACCCATTGATCAAAAATTATACTGATAGGAATTCGGTTACGAAGCAAATACGTATATATACATTATATATATATATATATATATATATATATATATATATACATTAAATATATATATATATATATATATATACATACACATATAAATGTACGGATATAAGTGTGTAAATATGTGTATAGACGTTTTTTCCTCTGTTTCAAATTCAACGTACGCATCACAAACGATCGGAGCGCGATATTTGGCGCGAGCTTTCGCAAAGCTTTTGGCACGGGGCCTCACTTTATTATTCATGCATGGTAATATTCACGCGGGGGATACCACTTTACATTCCAAACAGCCGCCTTGATACAAATGTCTGCTCATAAGAAATTCATTACCGCGCGGGATCCAAGCGTGCCGCGCAACCGCCTCGCCGTGGATGAATGGTTGGCTGGTTGGTTGGTTAGGAGGTACAAGCGTGTACCGTACAAACCACCGCTGTTACTTCCGCACAAGCGACGACCGTTCGTCCGTCCGACCGACCGACCGTCCGATCTGCCCTCCCGTCCGTCGTCCATCCGACCTACATCTCTATCTCCCCTATCCTCCCACCCTCTTCGTCGCGCCATGCCTATGAAAATTAAAATTGCTCTTTTTGTTCCGCGTCTCCGCGAAACGACGAAACAAAATGTTGCGAAAATAATTATGTTCTTAATAGAGACTAATTGAAAAAGTGTACGCATTGTGGATTTCATTTTTAGAAAGTGGTCTTCAGAACTCACTGTGTACGTATGTATATATATTTGTGATGTATTTTTTATACTCTTCCGTTATACATTTTTTTCTTATACTTTTCATACTTTTTCAGTTTTATATTGTGTTCTTTTAATGAAGTTCTTTTTATTTCAGTTCATTTCAATAGATGTATTCGTTAATTACTTGATTAGTATTTTTTTGTCAGACTATCAAACCTATCACTGTTTTTTTTTGTTATTTTTAATCTTTTTAATATACACTAAACAAAAGACCGTTAACCTTTTTATACTATATAATCATATTTTATACAGGCGATTCAAAAACCAAATGCTATTTTTATTCAAATTTTGTATAAAATTATTATTTGTTCATTGTTGTTAAGAAGTTGTTATCTACATGAGAGAACTCATTCATTTACAAACGCTTTATAAATTAGTTCCATCAATAATTTTTAACAGAAAAATTTACATAGAGTTTGAAATAATTATTTCATTTTTTTATTCTGATAATTTTGGATTTAAAAAGTTTTCATAAGAAAACATATTAATATACCGTAATTAATTGATAATAATTTCAATTAATCGGGACTAAATGATCATTAATATAAAGTTACAATTCATATAAATCTAAAGTACAAAAATTAACAAAATATCTGTTTATATATTAACCTTTCAAATAATAATTAGTACCCTTGCTTTGAATAAAGTTAAATTTCACCATTTTTATCTGGAGTGACAGGTTTCACTTATCATCAGTTTGCTATTTTTGTAATTAATGCATAAAGGTATTGAAGAAGTAAAGTTTTTAAAATCGAATATTTTAGTTCATTACAAGTTTTCGTATCTGTAATAGAAATAAAATATTCACCCACATATTTTTTTTGCTATAATTTCATAACAGTGCGAATTTATATACAATGAAATAAATTGTATTTAGAAATATATAATCATCATCATCATCTGTCAATCCACTATATATATATATATATATATATATATATATATATATATATGTATTTATATTTATATATATATATATATATATATATATGCATATGTATTTATATATATATATATATGTATATGTATTTATATATATATATATATATATATATATATGCATATGTATTTATATATATATGTATATATATATATATATATATATATATATATATACATATACATATACATACATTTATTTATATATATACGTCATGTATTGCTAATTTTGTTCTAAATACGGTTTATTCTATGGTTGTAAGGAAAAAAAAATATATTTATTCGTCGACTTTTTCTATCTTAAATGTACAATTTAGCATTATTCAATATGTTAACATAATATATTAACATAATATATTAACATAATGTAATAACATAATGTAATTATACAAGGGAGGTTTGAAGATTAACTTGGTTCAATATTAGAGACAACAATTTAAGTTTTAAAATGGACTTCATTTTTTAACATAATTCCATCGAAGCTCAACGTACTTGCCCCATCGTTTCTCCAGTTTCGCCATTTATTCCAGAAAGTGGATTTCTTTGAGGTTCTCAAAACAATCGTTTACGGATTCTATTAATTCGACCCAAATCGCTTTCCAGCCAGAAAGGTTTTGAGTTTCGAAAGCATATTGAAATCTGCAGGAATCACATTAGACAAATACAGTTGATGTGGAAAGATATCATACTTCAATTCAGCCAATTTTTCCTGAACGGCAATGCTTGGATGAGCCGATGCATTGCTATCGTAAAAAAAACATTTGTTTCTTGGCCCTTATAGGACGTTTTTCCACAATCGATGCCTTCAATATCTCCAAAACTGCTGCGTACTATTAGACAATAGTTGTTTTTGCCTTCTGAAAATAGTAGATCAAGAGAATTCCTTTCGCATCCCAGAAAATTGAAGCAATCATCTTTCCAGTCGAGTGAACAGTCTTTGATTTCTTCAGAACCGTTTCACCGTGTTCAGTTCACTATTTTGATTGAATTTTCTATTCTGATGTGTAGTGGTGAATCTAAATTTCATCCATGGCCATGATATTCGACATGAAATCCACTGAATTCTTCTTAAACAGTTCCAAGATATCTACTTAAGTTCGCGTACGAACTTATTTTCGCTTTTCAGTTAGCAAAAGCGGTACCCATCTTTTTGAAAGTTTTTTCATACACAATTCATCATGCAATTCAAATGAAATGCATTCGCTCAGTTAAAATATCTATGATCTCTGCTATCTCACTTACTTTCACTCCCCTGTCGAACAAAACCATATCGTGGAATTTATCTATAATTTTTGACGTGGCAGCCGTTCGTGTACTTCCTGAGCGCGGTGCATCTTCAATGCTCGTTCTTCACGTTTATATTCATTCACCTAACGTTGAATGTTTTTTAGGAAGGATAATTTTCATCCAATGTAGGAAATATCCTAACATCGATTTCCTTCATTGTTTTTCCTTTCAAAAAAGAACTGTTGCACTTTCGTACAAAATCCTTATGTTGAAACAACTGTCAACCGAAGAATTAATATCAAAATGACTTGCACTTCACGTGCGTTACTGAAAAGGATGTAAGTATATGAAAACATATACAGGTGTCCCTCTCTTTCTCAGCGAATACTCGAATTATGTTTATCTTCAAACCGCCCTCGTATAAGGCAGACAAATAGAATCATTATGTATATATATATATATATATATATATATATATATATATATATATATATATATATATATATATATATATCACCTGATTAATGAGTTGTAAAGTAGACAGTGTTAACAATTAAGAAACTATTAATAATGAACTAAATGATACAAAATAATTAAATAGTAAAAATTGCTAATCAGTTTATAAATAAAAAATAAAGAACTTATTCAAATATATATATATATATATATATATATATATATATATATATATATATATATATATATATATATATGTTTATATGTACTATAAATAGAATATATATTCATATATTTATTTTGAATTTACATATTGACCTTTAATGCACAAAACGAACATTTATATTAAATCAAATTTGTGCAAAAAAATAATGTGATGAAATAAAATATGAGCTTATAAAAAAAATTGTTATAGCTATTTCCGGCATATTTTTTTAATCCATTTTTCTATACGAATTGATGATTAACCTTACCGATTTCCCGATACAAAAAAAAATACACATACACACACAACATAATTGTCAAAATTGACCTAATGCTATCTGCAGGCTAAGAAGCGGTATATGAGAAATTCGACTTGTCAAAATATATTGATTTATGATAGGTACCTTAATTCTTTTCACCACTTAGCTAGATTAATATGTGTAGGTAAAACTTGTACAATTAGTGACGGCATTGTTACATCGTATCGAAACTGCGTAGTGCTTTATTGTTTATAATATTTGTAATTTTTTTTCAGTTGTATTCGTGTGAATTAAGAGTTTAAAGATATTTTTCAGAAGCAATTTTATTACAAAAAATAGTATAAAATATATCGATTGTATTCTTTAGTTAGTTTTTAGGAAAATAACTACATAGATCTTTTAATAAAAAAGTATTCTAATAAAGTTTTAGAATTGATCTTTAAAATAATACCATCGATTAAATTAATTATATGTATAGCCTCTGCTTTATTTTATGTCTTATTATCTTCTTTCAAACTATTCAACTAAATAATCAGTTTCTTGAGAACCATTCTTATTTCAAGACATGAATGGAATGTTTTTACTTGCGTTGTGTTTTGGTGTATTGATTGAAGCAACGATTTGTTTGTTCGCAGCGTAACTTAATTATGAAAAAAATTATATACCTTAAAAATTATAACATAAAATTCATCTAAGTCGTGGAAATACAAAACATATAAATTGAATAAATTGTTAGTGAAACTATTAAAATTTTATATTTTATCCTGAAAAAGATATTATTATTTTTAATTATTAGGTATACAAGTTAATTTCATGCCTTTCTTATAGAAAACGATTTTTTTTTAAAATGGAACAGATTTAAATCCTCAAAATATCCTTCATTCTTTTTATAACTTGGCTCCATCTGTATCTGATAACTGACGAATTCCTCGTCGAAAAAAGATTCAGGCTTTGAGACATGCATTTTCGGACTTCGTCCACTGTTTTATCATTTGTTGCATGTTTTATGCATCACAGCACCTTCTTTCAAAGCTGAACAAATCATTTCCACAGCAATTTTTTCAACTAGAATGCGAAAAGTATGTAATTCCTAATATGCTGCTTTTTGGACGCTATTATGTTCACTATTGTTTTTTGAGGTTATGCCAACAGGTTTGCCAATATATATATATATTGTTTTTAAATGTAAGGTTAGCACTTCAATACTCTAAGATAACTAAAAAATATTTTAATTTGACACAGAGTTATGATTGATTTAGTTTAAAGACACCAAATTATTTTTTAGAACTTATAATTCAATAATTTTTGATCTAGTGAATATAAATTAAAAATTTATATATATACTCGTATATATATATGTATTAAAAATTATATTTTAAGTTAAGGATAAAAACGAAACAGAAAAGTAAAACTTATACAGACAAATTTATGATTTGCAGATTTTTCTTATTTAAGATAAATACATATTTCAATAACATCTACTTAGTTTAATAAAATATTGCATTCAATAAAATATCTTAAAATGAAAACAACATTAATAGTTAGTACAACAATTTAAAATAAATGTATACTAAACTGTTAATTAATGTAATACAAAAAACAAAGTAAATATTAATGAAAATAAATTTATAAATACAATTTTAAATAATCTCTCTTGTAACAAATACTATGCGACCAATTATATTTTCTGTTATTTTTTTACTCGTTACATTAATGACTGATATGTTCTATCTAAATATTATTTTTTTCTATATAAATCTCATTGGTATGATCATAAATTATATTAGAAATAAATGTTAAATATTAAAGACGACTTAAATTTAAATAACACATCTTTTAAACACAGGAACTATCAGGTTGGTAGAAAAATATTTGCGGTTTATAACCTTTAAATGCATATACATTACCATAATTGTTTCTTTACCTACTTAATATTTAATTATTATCGTTCACTTTGTTCAACAAGCAAACATATTTTTATATTATAATTATGAAAAGAAGTTTAATTAATATAATAATTAGAAGTTTAATTAATTAATTGAAGTTTAATTAATATAATAATATATAGAAGTACAGAAATATTGTATTTGGGAATGGATATAACAATTATCTTCCACATATTCTAAAAACTACATTTATCTCCAGCTAGGCAAAGAATAAAGTTCTTAGAGAAACCGATATTTGATCGGTATATTCGCGAAACAAGCTCCTTACAAAGATGACTATGCATGAGTCAAAATTAATATGAAAATATGTCTGTTAAAACCGTGATATTGTTATATTTGTGCTTGCTAGAACTAATTTATATTATATTTTCTTAAATTATTTTTCGATTTCAAAATATACAATATCTATAGTGTTGTTTATTAAATAAAGCATAGAGAAGCGTTTTAAGAAAACTAGAATATGTTTTAATTATTCTTGAACTTTATATAGAGATTTTTATAAAGATAATCTACCCATCCATAGATGCATACTGGGTGTTTTATGTGTAATCACTTCATAAATATAGTTATAGGAACTTAGGTTAATTCTCTTTTTAAATAGAATTTTATGGTTCGCATTTCAAAATTGATAATGACAAAGTTCAGTAATTGATTACTCATTTTTTATATAGGTTACTAAATCTTCATCAAAATGAATAATAATCATTTATTGAACATTTTTCTTTAAAAAGGTGATGTAAAAAGAGTCAAACTACATTTACTGATGTAATCAGTTACTTAAACGTTTCATTATATTTCTTATTAATGTAAAATCCTGATTAATCTGTAATCATATGCAATCTGTACAGTAAACCAAAAAATCTAGTTAAAACTTAAAATTTTACATGAATATATCTCATCTACTTGACTAATCCTTTTCACAATTGTCAACAAAAAAGTGAATACAATCATTCAAAAATAAACTATTAATTTTATCGTCAACATCCTTCTCACACAAAATAAAATAATGAAACAAATTGAATAAGTTATTAACGAAACATAGAAAAATACCAATGACCATTTCGAGATACGAACAGGCTAGAATAAAAAAAAAAACTCTTTTTACAAGAACTTATTATAGTTCTTTATCGACGAGATGAACAGCGGCACCACATATAATATTACAGAACGACTTAATGTATGTAAATCCGTACAGGAGGAGGTGTCCATCAAGATGAGTTATCCACGTGTTACGTACAGTAGATCTCCATACAACAAAACAGAATTATTTAAATGGTAACGAACTCAACTGCTACTGTGTGCATTCATTGAAACGACTGTCACCACACCTTGGAGACAGTCGGACAAACAAACGTTGCGTATGATTTATATTCGTTTATTTTCAACAGAGATTCTTAAAGAAATTGTTTCGTTTTAATTTTTATGGAAGTTTATTATATTGTTTTTATTTTCTGAAATGGGCATTATCATTCACTAAATCTATTTAAGAAGTGAATGTGTAAAATTCAAATTTATTCAAAAATATATGACTTAAAAAAATTATTTTATTAACATACTTATTTTATTTTTAAATTTTAATTTTGTAATTAATTTAACATAATTTACTGCGAAATAAATAAAATAAAAGACTTATAAGTTCAAAAAATGAAAATTTTTGCTTAATAAAATTGAATAAAGTCAAAAAAATATAAATACTGAATTTAAAATATTTTTTGGCTGTTTTAAAATCTCCATTCAAAAATATATAATTATTGATTACGTTTATCAATTATTTTGTGATCATTAATTATACAATTTTTATTTTTAGAATGTTGAAAAATTTGTCTTAATAATTATTTACATTTAACAAGTTTGATTTTGACGATTCTAATTTTACTTTTTGATAACAAAAAATAAATTGTATCATAATTATACTTTAGCATTATATATAAATCAACTTTCATAAATGAATCACTTTCCTGAATACCACAGTCTAGACAAATTGAATAAGTGTAATAATTGTATAAAGAAAGTGTGTGTTGTTTGGAGTAGTAATTCATTCATGAAAGTAAATCTTTTATTTAGAACACAAAAATATAAATAAAAAATATTAATCTTAAAGGAAATCACTTTATTTTATTCATCATAAATGAAAACAATTTTAAATTAATACGACTTATAGAACATTAGGAAGACTTGTTAATAATTTATTACCTTTTAAAAAAGGGTTGTTAAAGTTCTTAAAAATTAATTCATATCGTGCCGTAATTTCCCACAAAAAAATGAATATATCGTTTTTGTAATTTAAATACAAACAAAATATTTATATATTTTTATCATAAAAAAGCAATTTTTAAAATTAAAAAATGGTATCATTTTTTAATTTAATTATTTATTAATTGAAGAACCAAAATTATTTTTTTTTAAAAAAATATAAACAGAAAATAGGCTGAAATAAATAAAAAGATTATTCATTAGGTTGGTAGGAAAATAATTGTAACGGAACCATAAAAAATATAGAAAAGGAATAATTGGAGGTTGAAAATACCGAAGGAAAAAAAAGAGAAAACATTCGAAAAACTCTGTGTTATAAAACCAATAACAACAATATTTAAAATGGAAAAGATAATAAATGTGTTATAAAACAGATTATTCAGCTTGAAAACGATATAAATGATTGAATACTGATTCAATTTCCTTAATCAGTAAATGTAAAGTACTACAAAATAAGATATCATTATGAAATGACAATAAAATATTAAAAATTAAAATATTAAAATTAGAAAAACCAAAACAATTTTATTGTCAATATGAAAATGCAACAAAAGAGTTAAAGAGTATTTCAAGTGTTCATTAATTATAGACATGTAATATATATATATATATATATATATATATATATATATATATATATATATACTCGTATATATATATATATATATATATATATATGTATTATTTTCACCCTTTTCTATTCCAGGAATTCATTTCTTTCTCAGTTTACTTAACCATTCGTAGTTCTTAATCAAATACTTATCAGATTCACTTCTGTTTTAGGTCATAGAAATTTATATATATATATATATATATATATATATATATATATATATAATGTATAAAATCCAAATAATACTTATAAAACTTGTGAACTTGAAAATGTACAAACAATCTGCTTGTCTTGTTTAATATACATTATAGCGCGACAAGTTAAATGAAATGTTCAAGACCTAATACAAAGTAGTTAATAAAACAAAATATCTTGCAGTGATATTCTACATACTTAAATTACCTAATTAGTGAATATCCAGTGTAATAATTTGGAACTGGTATATTAAAAAATATATTTGTTTTATTCATATTGCTAAAAATTATTACACTTACAAAATTATACTGAATTTTTTAACATATTATATATTTTATTTTTAATATAGACATGAAATCATGTAAATATGGCACATTCTTATATATAAAATCAATCTTTTCTTCTGTACAGGCTTTCAGAAAAATTTTAAAATAGATTATTTATCATAAGTGATAGTTTTTCTATTAAAGAGAAGATTTGCTTCCAAATCAGTTTGATCTTAATCAAGCTTATATAAGAAGCTATCAGAATTGCTAAGTCTTAAAATAAGAAAAATATTAAAATTAAATTAAAATTTTAATACTTTTACCTGTTAACAGCATTAGATTTTTGATTATCTTAAGGGGCTTGTATAAGTTTGCCGTTCGAAAATAGTACGATTTTTGGTCATGGGGTTTTTGACATGGATATTAATGTTATAGATTTATAATTTTGTGCATATATGATAAATATCCTGAACAAACTCTCTTAATTTTTTTATTGAAAAATTTTTACAAACTATGAAGTTATAAATAAATTAAAGGACTGCATCTGCTGCATGGTCAAACAGTGTACACGATTTCAACAACTACGTTAATCTGACACCAAAAACAGAATAATATAATTGTAGTATAATGTAAGAACTCTGGTATGACTGGATAATTTTTCTAAATTTTGAAATTTGCAAAAATTTCAGCCGTTTGAAAAAAAGGTCAATTTTTGACTCACATAATTGTTTATTATGTCACAAATAGAAAAGAATATCAAAAAATTATCAAGTCATCCGGTTGATAATGTTATTAACAATGTTTAGTCAAAATTTCAAACTAATCGGATGAATAATTTTTGAGATATGATGTACACCGTTCTGAAAAGTATAGTTTCGAGAAAAAATAATAAACCCACTCGAGCTAAGCCCTAATCTCAAGAAATTCTATAAATTTCGATAAAATTCTTTTTGATAATGAAACTCAACACATTGGTGACCGAGAACGAGGATTATCGTTTTCATATGACATTCTTTGGCGACCGGAAACGAGATTTCTCGTTTTAGGTGATGTGCATGATTTCTTGATTGTTTTCTAGATACCGGTATTTTTTTGCTTTCGAACATTATCAATCCTCTTGCTGGGGATATTTTCAGTTTGGTTTTGACTTCAAAGGACCGGTAAATACATAAAAGTGTTCAAATAATTATAGTAAAAATTAATTCTGTTTTAAAATTTCATACCTTTATAAAGGATAAGGAAGACATTTTTGCAGAGGAATTTTGTGAATATTTTTCAGATGTATGGAGTAGTTATGAAAGTGAGAACAATGATTCAGATAGTGAGATAGAAGAAAGAGCAGCGAGATTTTTCCTATCAAAAAAAAGTGTACTCGTATTCTGTCTGTTACAGACAGTGTGAAATTTTAGAGTTACTCATGACTCAATAAAAAAAGGTTCATTAAAATTTATATTAATTTCAAAAAATTATCGCAATTTTATTACACATCTTCCAAAAAAATTGTATATGTTTAAAATCACCGGTCCCATAGAAAATTTTAGTAAAACATTACTGGTCATTAATGTGTTAAGACGTTAAACTTTAATAATATGTAAAAAAATCAATGTTTCCAAGATTTAAAACTTATGCCAAGTCCCTTAAGAATTTATAGAATTTATTAAATTAAAAAAAACTTTACTAATACATTCGTTATATTGATTTAAATTTATCTAGACACCACACACACACACATATATATATATATATATATATATATATATATATATTCATGATACCATTTATATTGTGTATATTTTTATTTAGAAGCACAATACATAATGATGGGGCTGTAAGGGCACCGTAGGACACTTCAATAGCCAGTGGCTCTTAAAATAATTCGAATTTCTCATAAATCGAATTTCACTATCGCATAAAATTTCTATTTTCAAAATAAATATGAAAAAGAATGAATATAAATGAATAGAATAGTAGTTAATATTATTTTATGAATGTATTAAAAAGTAATGGTTCTGTCGTAACCATAAAACATGCGTGAACTATCAAAGGAACGCCGCCCATCGAGATCCGCGCACAAGCTAGACTTTGACTCGTTCGTGGGAATTTTTATTTCTACGTACCTGTATTATTTGCATCTGTTTATTTACTCGTCTGTTATTTATATCATAAAATATTCGCGTTGTTTTTTTCTTGTATATTAGCTGTCGTTTTAATGTACTTTTTTACATATTCAATGTATCGGAGAGCATATAGATAGATGTTTCTCTTCGGAAAATGGCTTGTAACGATTGTATAATAGTTTCGTAAGTTATAGTTATTTTTATGTATTTACACACCAGGAGAATAAGATATTTATTTGCGTTTAGGACTTCCAAACCCTATTTCGTATTATTATAATCGCGTTTCGTATCAGCACCAATTACTTCCACATATTTTAGAAAATTATGTGAATTTTTATTTAAAATTTGTAAATTTATTTCGGAAATTTAAATTTTAAATAGTTCATTAAACAAGATTTATTAGATACTTAAATTCTTATATTTAATTACAGAATTTATTAGAATTTATCAACATAATGGATACGAAAAAATATTAAAAATATTTCTAGGATTTTGGATTATGTTTAATTTTTATTAAAATGTGGAAATGTGGAAATTTCAAAATCAAAATTCACTCCATGTTCAAGACAATGATATACAATCAGCTTTTATTCCTAACTTTATTTGTCAACGACTGAATTATAACATATTTTCATAGAATATACCAATTAGCACATATTATATTACATATTGAGAGTTTCTATTTTTTATTTTTTGTTAACACGCATATAATAAATAACTTATAGAATATTAATAATATTTTCATTAGATTTTTCTGATTATTATCTTTCTCTCTCTGTACTCTCTCTTCTTCAGTTCAAGTTCTGAGTAATAATAATAATTGTAAGTTTATCAATTCTGGATATTTAATGCAATTTAAAGGATTTAAAAAGAACGTTTTATTTGTTATCATAGCCTTTCTCTAATCTATGCTTGAAGTTATGTTTTTTGTCTTTAAGGTCATTATTTGAATTTTTCTTCCCATATCGGTTTCATCTCTCAACTTTTTTAGATGGAGTATCTACCTGAACATATTGTTAGACTAAACTGATAGAAGAAAAAAAGTAAATACTGACCTATAGGTTAAAAAACATAAATTCAAATCCAATTACAAAGATCTGTAAACAAATTACAACTATGAATGTTTTAACTGATAAATTTGTTAGATTTTAAGAACAGAGATGCTATTTATTCTAGGAAAGAAAGCATTTATTAAAATTTGAATATTTACTCGTCCAGTTTTTATAATTGTCTTAAATATGAAATCATTCTTTCTATAAAAACAAGTCCTTTTTTGATTAAATACCAATCATTCTACATACTTGTCAAAACATTTAAATATACAACCTAATGTTCTTTTTATTTATATTTTTTTACAACTATTTCACTTATGCTCTCCAATTATTTGGTTGGTAGAAAAATAATTGCGGTTTGTGACCTTCAAGTTCATATATATTTTTCTATTTTTTGATTTTCCTAGCTGTTTGAAGCGGTTTAGAACTGTTGGATGAATAACGTCTAATTTTTGTGTAAGCTTTCGAATTGCTATGCATGGTTCTGATTCAACATCTTCATTTGGTCGTGGGTGGTTCTCTTCAACTAATACTTTCAATTGGTCATAATGAACCGAAAAAGACGCTTGAAACGGTCTTCATCTACAAAGCTCTCGTCTCCAACATGAAATTTTTGGAATCACTATTGTACCTTATGTTCCTTAACAATACCCACATCAAAAGCCTCGTTTAGGTTACAAGCAGTTTCTGCTGCTTTATCACCCGTTTTGAACTCATACAAAAATTTTCTCTTATTTACTTCTTTTCAATCTTTAATTCGATAGCCCAATTTGAAGCCAAATGAATAATAAAATCAAAGTCGTTGCTACTGAAATACATATCAATAATGTACTTCAAAATGATATTGATATCAACACTATAAAATGACACTTTTATTCAAAAAATAAGGGTTAGATTTCAGAAAACAAAAATCGCAATTATTCTCCTATCAACCTAATTGAAATGTTTGTTTATAACAAAGTCAATCTGTCTTTTTTAAATTTGATTGATATCAATATTTTATACAATTAAATCGAATCCCATCGTTTCCTTCATACTCTAATAACTATCTCTCTAGTTCCAAATAAGTTTTTATTTCACTTTAAAACCACAGTTCTAAATTGTTATTTTATGTGATTTTCTTCTAATATTCGTAACATAAGCAGTTTTCGTGGTAAAAAGATTATAATATGAAGTCCAAGAAATATATTCCAGTAGCTGGACATGAAGTTTCCTTTTTCAGTCGACTGAGATGGGTCTACAAAACAAAATCGACTAATCAGTTAAAATAAACTTTCTGTATAAAAAAAATGGAATAGTGATTCCGTTCCTGTACCTTTTATTCGTTTTCTGATTAGTTGATATCGGTCACGTGATCTCTGTTCGGATTGGTTGATATCAATAACATGATATATGATTTCAGTAAAACTGACAAGAAATTTATTCAAAATTTTATATTCATTGAAGAATTAGAGTAAAAAATTGTTACAAATTTTAACATTGTATTTTGTTATGTTAATTTTTATAAACTTTTCTAATAAAACTTTTACTACTTATATTTTACGAGAATTACTTGTGTGATGGCTGGGAGGGGGTAAGAAAGTGTTATCGAGCAGGGAGCGAATCTCCTCAGTTTAATTGAAAATTAAAACACTTCTTGTTTAATTCATTTCTTCACATTTTTAATGAAAAAAAAATCATTCGAAGACATAGCACTATAAAATAAAATGTATATTAATAAGAATTAATTTTTCATAAATAATTGTAATTTTTTCCATATAAATAATTTAAAATAAAATTTTCTTAAAATTCAAGTCTAAAATTACGAATGAATAAGGTTTGTTAACCGAAATATAAGTTAGTTTTTCTTTTAGGCTTCAAATATTAAATTATTAAATATGCTATTAGAAGAATGAAATTAAAGTCCGCTCTTCTCTTCTTATTAAACTATGGGGATAGCCAGCTATATGCCCATGAAATTAGTCTAATTTCAAAAATTATTCGTAAACATTTAGATAATTAAAAACAACATAAATATATATATATATATATATATATATATATATATATATATATATATATATATATATATAGTATAATATTATTCTATAATTTACACTTTAGGATAAATATTTCACCGTACAGTTTCTTAATAGAACAGATACGCCATAAATTATGCACATACGTTAAGTAGGTACTTATTATCGCACAAAAGGAATTATATTGGGATATTATATTCATATATAAATTAAACGATAGATCCTTAACGAAGTCACGGTGTTTAATAATCCTAAAAAGAGATAATCTTTAACAATATAATTCAGCTGGTCAACCGAAGTTCGTTATCAGAATAGATCACATTCGGTGTAGCCAGGCGAGCAAGAGGCGCGTCAGCCAATAAGTTGATCTGAAAGTCTGACACAATGGGTACTTACGCTGTCTGCCACGCACCTGTGTTCAGAGATCTGCTGCAGATAGTTTATTTACTAACCAACACGGAGATTATGATATTAATTCTTATATGAAAAAAAAAACGTTGTTGAACACTTGCGACGATCCTACGACGTTAATCTGTCTTAAACAGATGGGGTTTATTTTACTTATAAAATATGTTTTGTGTTAGGTAGTTAGGTTTTATAGATTTTAGGTTTTGTTGTATTTATCATAAAATAATATTTTTTTTATGATTTGTAATAAATGAATAATGTGTCAGGTAATTAAAGGATATATATATATATATATATATATATATATATATATATTAAAACAATTAACTGAAATATTCTGTTTAAATATTTGTATTAAAAAGTAAATCGATAACGATAACATTGTAATAATTAATAATCTTGTTTCATGGAACTTTTTATTTATTCTTTAGATTATTCTTATTTTTATATTCAAAACATGAAATTAAAATAGTTGTAGCTATATATATATATATATATATATATGTATATATATATATATATGTATATATATGTATATATTTATATATATATATGTATATATATATATATATGTATATATATATATATATATATATGTATAATATATATATATATATATATATATATATATATATATATATATATATATATATATATGCTATATATAAATTCTGAACTATGCTATAAATCAGAATTCATCCTTGTGAATACAGATTTTTTTAAGAGGAAAGGGAAACAGGCTTTGTGTCTCTAAACCCAAAAAAATAATTCAAAAATTTGCAGTTAAATATCCCTTACACACACGCATATATATATATATATATATATATATATATATATATATATATATATGTATGTAAAAATTAATTGGGTACCTTTTTTATAGAAAATAAATGTTTATGGAAAAATGGAATACATTTAAATTCTCAAAATATCCTCCTCTATTTTGTGCAAATTTTTTCTATCTATTGTGTAACAGACGAATCACACTTGTCGAAAAAAGATGACGACTTTGAGTCAATGATGTTGTAATGCTTTTTCTGATTTCTTTATTTTACATTCGTTGCATGTTTTATACGTCACAACACCTTCCTCCAAAGCTGCACAAATCATTCTCTTGGCTTCAGTCACATGTGTCTCAACTGCAATGCCTAATGTGCTGATTTTCTGACTACGTCGTGTTCACTACTGTTTGTGAGGTTATTCCAACTTCTTGGCCAACATATATAGTCTTTATAAATTTTAGAATTGGCATTTAAAAATCCTAAAACAACGAGAAAATATTTTAATTTAAATCAGATTTGTGATTAATTCAATTTAAAGGTACAGAATTAATTTTTACACTTTTACACAATTTTTACACAATATGTGAAAATAAAACAGTAAATATTTTTTTATTTAATCTGAATTTAACAGTGAAGATCGTTTAATTTTCCTTATTATTTATATTTATTTTAATACTTTATATTTTTAAATATTCATCAGATTTGAATTTCGAACTAACATGATGTGAAAAAACACACTAAAAAAGGATAAACTATCATTTCTCTAAAATTCCTAATCATATTTGAATAATGTTTGAAATTTGTTCAAATAATATAAGTGATCATAAGAAAATACATTTTCTTCAGAAATAGTTCAATTGTTATGGAAATTTCCAGTATCCTCGTTGAGGATTTCGACACAGCTCATCGAATCCATAATTTGTAAAGGGTACCAAATTTTTAATTTAATATTTAATTTGACTGATTTTAATGTTTTAATGCAGTACTTTATATAATTTACCTATTATCTGCACTGATTTTAATGTATAAAAGCATAAAATATAGGAATGTTTGTAAAGGATCATAATGGTTCAAATTCTAAATAGTATCATGCTGCAGCATTCTGTTTTATTGTACTTCTGTGTTATCAGAGCAATATTAAATATTTTAATAGTTCAGTTTCAATTGTGTTTTTTATTAAATCGATATTTTAGATAATTGAACAAATTATCTAAGTTTAAATAAAATGCAGTTTAAACCTCTCTCTCTCTCTCTCTCTATATATATATATATATATATATATATATATAAATAATCGAAGTTGATACAAGTAATGTCTGTGTTTGATCTTTAATTATTATATTTATCGACACGCCCTAAAACCTCAAATATTCATTCAATATTATACTGTGTATCCGTCCTCACTTTAGAACTAGTTTCAAGTACAAAGGTACACTATTTTCAAATTAGACAATGAATCAGAATTTTCACTAGAAAGTGAAACACTTTTTTGGCCATTTGGCGGGTCATCTTTTACATTTTAGCCAGTGCAGAACCAGAGTTCCCAGAAAACACATTCTTACTGGTTTATTCATAAGTCCTGTTACTAATTACATATATATATATATATATATATATATATAATGTATATTATATATATTTTTCATAAAAAATATAAAATGTTAATAATGCCTTGACACCTACTTAAATATAATTAATATTTTTATTTTAAATTGTATATTATTACACCAAGAGCTAAGATCACACTAAGAGCTGACAGTTTAACCACTTATATCTAGGATCATAATTTTTTCCTCTCAAAATTAACATCACTAACCAGAAATACATTACCACGACAGTATCATTACTAATATATATATAAACATATTTACAAAAATGATAATATCAAATAATTTATGGGTTCGAAACCACGATTTAAAAATATTTCATCTATCACTAAGACATCGATTAACTTTGTAGTAAAAAATCCAGTATTCCTTAATATTAACATCGTTCCTAAAGTACATAACCATCAACAATAAGAACAAATCTTTCCTATCTAGTACTGGATATGAATCTTTTCAATATATTTCTATAATAAATATTTTATTAATGTGTTTCCTTGTCTTATGCTTCTTTTTATAAATATTAACTTGGTGCTGTCATGCAACTTCAGTACAGCTTTTGTTTAATCATAATTATTTTTTTACTGTTATATATATATATATATATATATATATATGTGTGTGTGTGTATCTGTGTGTGTAATCCAATTTTTATTATTTATAAAAGTAATAAAATTAAAAAAATAAATATTTGCATGTATTAAAATTTTTCATTAATGATTCATCAAAAAATATATTTAATAATTTTTTATGCATGTAAATACATGCATACATACACACACACACACATATATATATACATGTACATATATGACATATCGTGATTGTATATACACAATTTCATGACAACTGACTGATAAATATTCTCAGCAGTAGATTTTTTTGCAAATCATTTCCAACACCGGTACATAAATCGATTGAGTAATGTCAATCAATAAAAAGAAATTCGAGCAGTGGACCGTGACTTCATTAATTTTTATATAAAGGTCTGAGGTGTGAAAGATGTCCATGCGTGTATGTGCTAATATCAATGCAACGAGTTATTGGACTGTGAAGAAGTGAATAGCGAATTTCAAATACCAGTGAAAGACTTTGAAAAACTTGTCTTGTAATAGACATTCTGACATATACGTACTTGTTATGTACAAAAACAATGAGGTTGCACACGATGTTATCAGTTTAATGTATCTTTGAACTAGATATGTTTTTGGTGCAGTTCCATGTATAACTTTTGTCTATTTAGCAAATAGTTAAAGATTTTCAAACACTGGATATTGTTTTCAATAGATCAAGCGCTGGAACTCTAATCTGTTAGGAATTTAAAGTTGAATATTTACATGTAGGTCGAATCGTCAACTTGTTCAACGGTTAAACATTTGAGTATGTTTCAAATATTTTTGAATCATATATAAAATAAATTATCTTGACACTTTTATGAATTTACGTAACAAGTATAAAAATAAATGTAGACTTACAATTTTTATAAATTATATTTATTTCTTAATCGATCTTACAGTAAAAAAATAAAAAGAAGAAGATGTTATAAGTCATTTTTTATATCTATTAAATTACTTTGAAAATATTTTCGTACATTTACGAGTCAAACACTTATGTAAAAAAATAAGTCGAAAACGCGCCTTCAAATTACAAGTTAGAAAACAGTGCGATCATCTCCCAGTTCACTATTTAGGTTTTAATTTTGTAATAAAATTAATAAAGTATCAGATCGATGCAAGTTAATCATATTCAACTATAAAATTTACGAGGTTTGACTAAAAATGTTAGCAAGATAGTTAATTACTTTTCAATATTTTGAAATATTAAAATTAAATCTCAATGTAGTGATAACTCTCAAATGTAGACAGAACAACATAATATTTCCTATCTTCTTTCAGTTTTGAAATGTTGTATATAATTATTATTATTATGACATATTGTTGTTCTTCGGAAAAAAAAAATTTCTGTTAAATTTGAGAGATTTTTGAAATAAGGAAAAATTAAAGAAGAAACATTAATTTATTACATACTATGCTGAAATTGGATCAATTTAGCTGTTATAAATATTAAGCAGGGAAAATATATATAAGAACATGTTTAGGGACACTATCAGTGCTCTTGAAATAACGCTCTAATAACAATGTTGCTATAGCTATAAAAATCATATTTCTTAAAGAAAAAAAAGTTTATAGATATGTTTTGAGCTACAGAAAGATTTGTATCTGCTAGATGCCGTGAAACGTTGATCTTATATATAAATCTAAACGATTTAAAGTTTGTTAGGAAATATTTAACGGTATCAAACTGAAAATGATGTATTTTCGTTGTCTATAATCACTGAAAATGAAACTTAGTTCAATGTAATCTTAAAGAAAATTAATCATGTGAATAAATGTTTATCGCGTTCTCGACGATTTGTTTAAAATACAGTTTCCAATAATCAATCGACCGATTGCCAATATATCTTTAATACATATTTAGATCCATTATTGAGAGTAAGACAGTAAATGGATAAGTTTAGTATAGATATATTAGTCATCGTCAACATCAAAAAAGTTCAAGATGTGTCGTTCTGAAGGAAAATTCATGATGATATTTTTTGAGATTTGGAAGATACAGTTTTGTTTCATTTTACATCTAAAGACACACCAGTAAATAATGATAACTACTGTGAATATTTGTATGAAATGAAGTCCAAAATCAAGACAAAGTAGGCATGATACACTTTCGAAGGGTGCGAATTTGCCTCAAGACAACGCTCAATCTTATACAGTTGATAAAACAAATCAATGTATTTAGGATGTAGATTTTGAGCTCTTCGATCACACACCATATATTCTCAACAGCACTAAATGAATTCCACCTTTTTAAAGTATGAAAAGAAAGGTTAGTATTACAACAATTTTTGTCTAACGAGAAGGTCACTAATGGAGTGCAAGAGTTTCTGTGAAAGAGATCAAATTTTTCTTCTCGGACGGAATCCAAAATCTCATTAATCTTCGGAGTATGTGCATCCAAGTTACAGATTGTATAAAAAAATACTTCAATAAAAATTCTACATATATATATACACGAGGGTCGTTAGTAAGTATGGTGAAAAGCAAGTTTTTGAGACAGTTTTTTGGAAAAAATCTATTTTATTTCTCAACATAGTACCAGTTGACAGCTACACGCTTGGTCCAACGAGTTTCCAATTTTTTTCATTCCGTCGGAAAAGTAGCTTTACTAAAAGTCTTCAAAATAAGCATTGACGGTGGCAATGCCGTCCTCGTTCGATAAGAATTTCTTCTCACTGAAACAAATTTTCAAGTTTGAGAAAATAAATGAGTCGCACGGAGCCATGTCTGGATGGACAAGGAATTAATTCGTAGCTTAATTCTTGCAATTTTTCCATTGCGGCCGTTGAACGGGATGGCGCGTTGTCCTGGTGAAAGAACACTTTTTCATGAGCCAATGTTAGCTGTTTTTTAGCTCTTCTTTCAAACGGTCCAATAATGTTGTATAATGGGCTCTTGTTATCGTTTTTCCCTTCATCATGTAATCAATCAAGATGATTCCTTGGGAATCCAAAAAACAGTGGTCATCACCTTCGATCTTCGCCTTCTTTGGCGCATTTTCACCAGTCGTTGCCCGCTGCTTTGACTGATCCTTCGACTCAGGTGTCTAGTGGTGAATCCATTTTTCATCCACGGTAATGAATCGACGCAAAATGTCTGCTAATTTTATCCGCTTCTGCAGCAACTGCTACAATGCCCACTTCAAATATCTGTAGAATGTGAACAATGCGTCGCCACTAGCTAAAATTTCTCCTTAGCTAGTTTGAAAAGTGTCGCATGATAGCCGTGACATTACCAAATGAATGAATGGTGACTCTATATCATAGATATTTAAATAACTTATCAAACGACCAAAGTATATATATATATATATAAACATTTTTTTACTTCTGAAATGTCATATTACTTTTCGACTTTCCCTTGTATACATGTATATACAATTATTTAAGTCTGAATGATTTGTGTAAGCGTGTATATGTGAAACTATTAAACAAACAAGTTCAACAGTCTTTCAAGTCAACAAACGATAAAACTGTTTTTTCGTCATTGAATTCAAAACAATATGACAAAAATTTCAGGCAGCAGATCAAAATCATTCATACATATTTATTATATATATATATATATATATATATATATATCCTGTGTGTGTGTGTGTGTGTGTACACAGAACTATATCTGAAAAAATATCTCCCCGAGACACATACATACACACGAATATATCGATACTTATCGCTATATCTGTCATAAATAATAAAGAAATACAAAAAACGTATCTAACAAGATCTAGTGACAAGAGACACAAGTTACGTCATTATCAGATGGACGAATTCAATGACTGCCACATGAGTATAATCTGTCACGGGCGTTTTATAAAAAGTGAAATAAATCATAATATGTTACGGACTTGATCTGACATTTGATATTTTTCATTTTTTATTTTTTTTTTTTTACTTCGTGATGCATGTTTTCGATCTGTTCTCTTTTGCCTCCGATTATTGTCGTACGTAATGTATATTAATCTAAGGCTAAATTAAGATATTCGTCTCGTGTGAACTTAAATACCTGTCACATTTTTGACTGAGTAGTAGCAAAATTATATACATATCTTATATATATATATATATATATATATATATATATATATATATATATATATATATATATATATATAGCTTTGTTTCAAAAATGTTAACTAATCGTTCTTAACACATCAGTTGTTGTTATAAACGTGAATTCAAATTGAAAACTGGAACAAAATTTGTAAAAGATTAAAGATTTCATTAATAAAACGTTTCTTTTAATAAATATCAAGATAAACTGAAGGCATATTTTGTTTAGTAGTTGTGTGTATGTGTATATATATATATATATATATATATATATATATATATATATATATATATGTAAAATAATGATAAACTAAAATATTGATTAAGTTGTGAATTTCAAATGTTATAAATAAAAAAAATAAAGAGAAATTAAAATCTATAAAATATTTGTTATTGATCAAAATTAAGGATTGTGTTTAATATTGTCCTCGGATATATTTTAGTATTAGGTTGGTGCAAATATAATTTTGTTTGCAAATAGTTTGCAAACGTGTTATTTATCTTGTAATATAGTTAGGTTTTTTAATAGGCTGATTGTATATTTTTTGTACACTGATGTACATACATATATATATATATATATTACATTACATTACATTCCTGGGCCATTCTAAATAATAATCAATAAAATTAATATAAGGTTGGTGCAAAAATAGTTGCGGTTTTTATCATTTTAATTTGGGCTCCCATTTTTCTAGTTACTGTTATCTTTTGTTATAGTCATGTGATACATCATTGTAAACAATGAAATTAAACTACTGATTGTAGTTTATGTTTATTGTTTTCATTCTTTAGTATTGTTTGATATAACTTCTTAAATAAGTCATGGAAAAAACCGCATGATTTTGTTGTATGAGTTTGAATTGAGGCGTAAAGCAACAGAAACTGTTCGAAATATCAAATTTGTTTATAGCGAAGAGTCAATTAGTGAACGTATAGCTCAACACTGGATTCAAAAAATTTCGTAATTGAAACGAAAGCCTTGATGAGGAGGAAGGTCGTGTATATCCTTCAGCTATAGACAATAATGATTTAAGAACTATTATTGAAGCGAACCCACGTAAAACAACTCAAGAGGTGGCAGAAGAACTCAATGTTGATTATTCAACAGTTGTTCCATATTTGAGCCTAATTGGAAAAAAAAACACAAAAGCTAAATAAATGGGTGCCGTTCGTGTAAAAAAATATGGTTACTGTTTGGCGGTTAACAAGTGGTATCATTTACTTCAGTTTCTTAAATCGTGGTGAAACAATAACAGTAGAAAAATATTATCAGGAAATTGAAATAATGCATGGAAAGTTACATCGTTTACGTCCAGCTTTAACAAATCGAAGAGGACCAATTTTTCTTCATGACAACGACCAACCACACGTCTCAGAAATGACTTTAAAAAAATTAAATGAGCTTGGTTATGAAACCTTACCACACCCAACTTATTCTCTGGACCAGTCGCAGAGAGATTATCATTTTTTTAAACATTTGGGTAATTTCTTACGTGAGAAGGTTTTCAAAAATTAAGCATTTTCTCAAAGCGCTTTCGATAATTTTGTTAATTCTAGAACTCCAGAATTCTATCTTGTAGGAATAAATAAACTTGTTTCAGGTTGGAAAAAATGTGTGCTGGCCAATGGTCTTTATTTTGATTAATATATATAATTTTTAACTGATATATGCATATTTATACTCGATACATAAAAACTGTAATTATTTTTGAACCAACCTAATATTTCGATAAATTTTAAATTAAAATATATATCTTATGATTTCTAAAATGTACAAAGAAATTAATTTTAGACCGAAAATTCTTTTTCATAAATGAATTTTTATCTCATTCTACAATCAACCCAAAATATTTTTTTATCAGTAATGTTAAGTAAACAATTATTGATCGTTTTTGAGTGTTGACTATACTCAGTTCGATAATGATTCTATTATCTTCAGAACACTAAAGTACAGAAACGTGTTTTTGTACTCTTGACACAAGAGAAAAATTCATTTGTAAAAGAGAAATTATATACTTTTATGACAAATATTGAGGATAGAATATTCTTCGAAATCACACCTTTTAAAGGTATATATTTTATAATAATATTTTTTATTTTTATATATAATTTATTTACGTTAATTTTGGTCAAATCTGATTAAGTCTTTGTAGATAAATTATAATTTATTAGAGTAATTATATACTCTAATAACCTATAATCTTAATGTTATTCTTGAAAAATAGGCACAGATTATTATATATTTTTATGAGATGTACAAATCAATTCTGTAAATGGAACAGAAAAATGGACTTCATTTTAATTGTTAAAATATACCTCATTTATTTGTATATCTTTGCTCCATCAGTCAAATAATTGACAAGTCTTTTGTCGAAAAAAAATAATAACTTTGAGTTGATAAAGTAGTAATGCATTTTTGGATTTCTTCCACTGTTTTAGAATTTTTTGCATGTTTTATACATCACAACACTTTCCCAAAACAAATCATTGGAACAAATCATTGCCACGGGTTCGGCAGCATTTTTTTTAACAGGACTGCCAAAAGTATGCAATGTCTAATATACTGCTTTTCAGACGCCATCGTGTTCACTACCACTTTGTGAGGTTATACCAAGTGTTTAACCCAAATAAATAGTGTTTTAAATGTTAAGGTTAGCTCTTGAAAATCCTAAAACAACGAGTACAACTTTTAATTTAAAATAGAATTATAATTGATTAAATTTAAGGGCACCGAATTATTTTCATATCTTATATATGGTCAATTCTTAAAATTCTGCCATAAAAAGTTTCTAGAAAATCCCATTATAATTCTAAAATGACTTATAAGTGGGTATAAATATTTGATAAAAATTAATACTTTTTAAATTTTGGAATATTTTCTATATTTCTATGAAATATACCTCCTTTCGTGATTGAACTTAGCCTGTAATCTTGTGGTAGAAGGCATTTCGTAATTGAGTGCTTGGAACAGAGTCCTTGACTCTAACTTCACACTGTCGATAACAGTCAAGATGGTCATAGAGCTTGGTCTAACCCAAGTAGAGAAAGCCACTGAACTGGGGTGCTGCAGGCGCCCTGCAGGCGCGGCCTGTAACCAGTCCATCCGGGTTCAAACGTTAACAACGATCGACGTCGACATCAGCAATGAGTAAACTCGATCTGTTATACCGGTAATACGGGTTGCTGGTGTCATATTGTCTGAGCGAACATATTTCTGCGTTCAAACTACTCTTCGACTTTGCTTACAGAGTGAAGGCTTGTCTCTGGATAAAATCCTCGATTGCAAGCAAGTGGAGGTCATTGTACAGTGTACTGTTCCGAACAAACAAATTCGAATCAGTAATGAGGTCTTGTTCTGATATATACCTCACCTCATCTCAACTTATCTCAACTCATTGTACTTTAAAAATAACCAATGAAAAGTTTATTATTTTTATTAAAAATATGTTTGTGCGAAATGTGCAATATTCAATGATTGATTAATTTATATATTAAGTAAGAATGATTTAGTCAGTCAATGATTATTACATTATTGAATTTCAAGTGATTGTCACTCTTTTAATTTTTTATTTTACAATTTTTGACATTTTTTCTTTACTTCCGGTATATAATTGCTTGTAATAATTTAACGAAGTGAAAAATAAAATTTAAAAGTGATAATGTGAGGTAACAAGGACATATGTTCATATAAACGAAATAGTTTAGATTAAAAAAGTGGTAATGATACAAGAACAGAATTACAAAGACCTAAGACAAGACAAATAAGTGATTGTCTAGTACCAGAATTGAGATCTCGTGTCACTGATAATCTCTAACAAAATTATCTCAATAAATTATTCCATACATACATTTACAGTTAAGCCACTAAATTATTATACAAACAGATCTTAATGTTTTAATGTCTAACGATCTAGACGTGTAAATACTAAATACTGTTCAGATGTATCTACAACACTGTATATTCGAGAGTCGTATATTTTGTACTACTGCTGCGCTTAAGTGTCATCCGCAGACATTTGATTCTCACGGCCTGGGAGTAACACATATCGAACTGATGTCAAACTTTGATCTATGGCTCAACACGTCACTTTCCTGATGTAGCAAACACACTGTCTGTGTACATATAACGTACAAAACTAACATATACGTATATATACATAAGATATATATTTATATTTTGACAAGTAGACCCATCGTAAACATGTGTAGTTACCAGAAAACACGTTACTGCTTAGTGCCTTGTGATACTTCTGTATGTCGTAGATACAATTGAAAGTTGTGCTTTCGTTCGGGAGATTTTTATTCTTTTGATTATATTTTTTTTTTCAAATAGGCGATTATCATATATTTATTTATGTACATATATATATATATATATATATATATATATATATATATATATAATTAGTATTCTTCTAAAACAAACTTTTAAATTCAAAAAATGAATCATTCAAAATAATGTTTGACTGATTTCTTAATAAAAAATAAAAAATGTTACAAATCTAAATTGAAATGTCAATTAATTTGAAAAAGAATAGGTTATCCCATAAGTAATGCGGTATTTTCATATAAGTGACAACGGATGATGCAATACTTGAATTTCATATGACATGATTTTATAGTTAATGTCCTTTCAAGTATTATGAACAAGTACTACCGATTTCCCACGTCCTCGTTACACCAACAGGCCAACATAGTTACGGTTGCACAGTTCATATACAAGCTGAGCCTGAAATTTTATAAACACAAGCCGCTCGGTAACCATCTCATCGAGTGGTTTCGCCAACCCAAGTTCTTTCCCATGACCAACAGGGTGGGTAAGCACAGGCGGAAGAACAGATTCGTGCAACCGTACTATTTTCATTGAGAGTGTTTTTCAAGGTTCATAATGACGATGAAGACAATCCACGGACCAACCGACGACCGTAGACTTTATTTTTCTTTTCTTCAGATCATTCCTTTCTCCCTATCCTTTTTTTGCTACTTTTTGGAGGGCAGGTTCTAAATAAATCTGTGTTTTTTTTAAATTTTTCGCAGATTATGACTACCCGTGAAGTTTATATATTTTGGTTGCTATTTAACGGGGTTAGTTACATCCGAGGACAAAAATTGGTTATCGGGTCTTTAAGACTTCCGGAACTGTAGCTACGTTGTGAGTTTTCTTTTTCCATCTAATGATAAGCAACAGCGTATATTAGTCTCAAAAAAAATTTTTTGGGGATTAAATTGGGACGTAAAGCAACAGAAACTGCTCGAAATATCAAATTTGTTTTTGGAAAAGAGTTAATTAGATAACGTAATGCTCAACACTGGTTCCAAAAATTTCGTAATGGAAGCGAAAGCCTTATGATGAGGAAGGTCATGAACATCCTTCAAATATAGACAATAATCATTTAAGAACCATTATTGAAACAGATTCACGTAAAATAACTCTAAAGGGGGAAGAAGAACTCAGTGTTGATCATTAAACAGTTGTTCGGCATTTGACCCTAATAGGGAAAAGAAAAAAGCTGAATAAATGGATACCGTATGAATTAAACGAACATAAATAAATTCGGAGATAGGAAGCCTGCACTGCGCTTCTTTTGCATGATAAAAATCATCTCTTTCTTCATCGCATTGTTACATGTGATGAAGAACGGATGCTGTATAACAATTGGAAACGTTCATTACAGTGGCTAGACCAAGGAGAAGCACCAAAACAGTTTCCTATACCGAAGCTTCATGAAAAAAAGATTATGGTCACTGTTTGTTGGTCGGCAAGTGGAATCATTCACTACAACCTATTAAATCCTAATTCAATATTAAAATTAGAAAAATATTGTCAAGAAATTGAAAAAATGCATGAGAAGTTGTAACGTTTACGGCCAACATTAGTCAATCAAAGAAGACCAATTCTTCACCAACGCCTGACTAAACGTCTCATAAATAACTTTAAAAAACTTAAATAAACTGGATTATGAAACATTACTTCACCCACGTTATTCTCCAGAACTGTCTCATTTTATTAAACATCTGAGTATTTTTTTAAAGAGAGAAGGTTTACAAAGATCAAGCATCAGCCCAAAACACTTTCGATGATTTCGTTAATTCCAGGATTCCAGAATTCTATTTTGTAGGAATAAATAAACTTGTTTCCCGTTGGGAGAAATATGTGAAACCCCATGGTATTTATTTTGATAAATAAATATTATTTTTAACTGATATATGCATCTTGACATTCGATATGTGAAAAACGCAATTATTTTTGTACCAATCTAATATTTCTTACACATATATACAAATTTAGTACAAAAAAATCATTCCTTTAATATATTTTGATTGTATCGTGTATGTAATAAATACTTTTCAAAAATATTACCAGGAAATTGAATTTGAACTTGTATTATTTACGGCCAGTATTAGTCAATCAAAGAAGGCCAATTCTTCTTCATGATAACGTCCGACCACACGTCTCACAAATGACTTTAAAAAAAATTAAACTGGGTTATGAAACCTTACATCACCCACCTTCTTCTCTGGACCTGTCTGTCTTACAGATCAAGTATCAGCTCAAAGCACATTCAATGAATTCCAGGACTCAATAATTCTATCCTGGTGGAATAAACAAACTCGTTTTCCATTGAGAGAAGTTTTTGCAGGCCAATGGTCTTTATTTTGATTAATAAATATAATTTTTAACTAATATATTCTTCTGTATACTCGATATATAAAGCAGCAATTATTTTTCACCAACCTAATATTATATGTATATACAAGTTATTTTAATAGATATTTTTCCTAGTATCAAACATCAGGCGAAACTTATCTATTAAATTCTTAACACTCCTGTAGCTCAATATATATAAGGATTTTTGAATTTATTATTTTTATATTTACATACTTCAAAAAAGGACTCTACTGATTTTAAAAACAAACTTTTTTAACACTTTCGATAAAAACCGTTAAATTATATGAGAGATTACTGATATTTCTAAAACAATCTTGTTCGAAATCTTCAAACACTTCTATCTATAAATCTAGTCAGTTATAATCGACTGAATGGATACGATCTAGAATACAATCGTTGGGGCAGCGTGAAAAATCACGTGTCTAACGCACACGCAGTGCGATCGTCTGACCGCCAGTCGATGTGAGTGATGGACTGCGAGCGACTACAACGATATCGCGGTGTTCGAAACCGCGCCATGTGGTTAAGTTTCCAGCAAAGACGTTTCGATTGTACAACATAATGATTTACAACACGTGGACCTTTTACACATTGTTGCAAAACATTGTTCGGGTTAATGGTCGTATTTATATTATAATTAGAGTTTTGGGATTCGATGGCCGAGATGGTTTTAATGTAATTATCTGTGGAACACTTTTAATAGGAGTTTTCAATATAAATCGAAAATGTTGTACAGTCCATTAATAATTAATGACATTAAATTGAAGTCGATCTTAAACTAGAGGTTCAGTGTTTTGAAATGTTCAGTATGTAAATCAATTGAAAACTAATTAAGATTATAGTATAAGAAAAATCAAATACAATTAAGTAATGGATTAATTAGTTTTCTTTATTATAAAAACAAACATTAAACAGAATACTTAATTAAACCTCGAATTAATCATATTCATCGTCTTTAATATTTTTATATCTTTTTTCTTTTCTGCATCCATCATTTATCGAACGGATTATATTCATAGATAATATATCTACTTTATGAAATATTATGACTATTCAATTATTCTTTGCTAGAAACCGCTGTCCAATACTGTCTATTTACTAGTTATTCTATGTAATATAAACAAAAAATTCTTACTTCTTTTCTTCCCTGGCCTGAATTCAGGGTCTTAATACGTGGGTCGTTTGATAAGTTTGGTAAATTTCTGTGATATGGCACCGTCATTCATTTGGTAATGTCACAGATATCGTATCACTTTTAAAACTAGTATAGGCGAAATTTCAACCAGAATTGATGCTTTGTTCACGTTTCACATATATTTAAAACGAGCATTGTAGCAGTTTCCATAAAAATGGAACAAATGAGCAGGTCTTTTTGCATCGATTCGTCATCGTGAACAAAAGATGATCCATCACTACACATCTGAGTCGAAGCAGTAGACAACGACTGGTAAAAATGCGCCGAAGAAGGCGCATATCGTTTTGTAGACTGGAAAGGTGATGGCCACTTTTTTGAGATTTCCGAAGAATCGTTCTGATCAGCTACTTAATGAAGATAAAAACGACAACATTAGCCTATTATGTACTATTATTGGACCGTTTGAAAAAAGATTTGGAACAAAAACGGCCAAGATCGACGTCCAAAAAAGCGCTCTTTCACCAGGACAAAGCGCCGTCCCACAAATAGACCGTCTCAATGGAAAAATTGCACGAATTAAGCTACGAATTGATTTATCATCCACTATATTCTCCGAACCTGGCCTCATGCGACTTCTTCCTCTTCTCAAACTTGAAAGTTTGGTTCAGTAGGAAGAAATTCTCGTCAAATGAGGATGCCATCGTCCCCATCAATGCGTATTTTGCAGACTAGCTATACCAAGTGTATAGCCCCCAATAGAAACTATGTTGAGAAATAAAATCGCTTTTTTTCCAAAAAACGGTCTTTAACTAGCTTTCCTACCATAGCTTTCAAACGGCCCATATATAATTCTATTCTGTTACGATCAGATTAGGCTCTTGATTCATCTTTCCTGTTAGTTAGATAATTCTCATTATTCCAAACTACAGAAGAAGATGACCAAAGGGATAAAAACGGGAATAAAATCTATCAGTTCAAAAATGATATACTTTTTTATTTCTGATTTATTCATCACATGAAGTTTAATTTTTTGGGTGTCATTCTGAGAATTAAATAATCAGCTTTCGCTTATAAACTATTATACAAAAAAAGATAATCATTTTCTTTCATTTTCGAGCTAAATTCTTAGACTGTTAATAAGAAAAAGTAAACATAGAATCTAATCCAAAATTATAAATCCATACTACAATGATTTCAAATTTTTTTTGTTAATTTTTTCTCATTTTCACTTGATAATTATATATAAAAATTAATATCTTAATAATAAAGTATAAAATGTGAGTTTAGTATTTTGAATTTTTAACACATCTTCTTTAACATCAATTCATTTACTGCACAACGAAAGTTTAATTACTGTAACCATTATTTAAATATTTTTTTCATTTCTTATACAATATAAATAGTAATAGTGATAGCAACTTTTCATTTTATTCTCGATATGTTTTAAAACTTGTTTCGTATAAACTGCATAATTAAATAATATACTCATAAATACATTTATTTTTATCGCTGGTATTAAAAAAAATATTTTCTTATAAATTATTTTAAATCAGTTATCCGTGAATTAATTACTTATCATTAATTAACCAATTAAATATCATGATTAATTTATGTATCACAAAAAGAAAAATAATAATTGACTTATAATCAATATTTAATTAAATTATATATATATACATATATATATATATATATATATATATATATATATATATATATATGTATGTATGTATGTATGTATGTATGTATGTAGCTATATTAAAGTGTACAGAAGAGCCGATTACTTTTCATCATAAACTATAAACTTATTACACTGTCAAAACGCCAAACATAAACACGTGAATAGTAGAAACGCGGCTTCTACCAGATTGTTCATAGAGACGATAACCATCAATCTGGCATCAATATTTTAATAAAAATATTTATCTATCGTTCGACCATACCTACTGGAAGTTTACAAATAAGTCTACGATCGCTACCCGGTGCGATACACAAGGTACCGCTGAGTAGAGACACCTGTACGGGGGCCCCCCTCGGACGCGCAAATGCCGTACGTGAACGGTCCCCCCCGGTGGCGAAGCTCTACGGTAAATGACCGTGCGGTCAACAAATGGAAATCAGCAACGAACTCTACTCGTTAGCGTTGTGTTTTTAATTTGTATAATTATTAGTATATGTTATGTGTATATATATATATATATTATAATAAAATATTCTTTTATTCTTAAGACATTTAATAAATGTACTTAATTAATACCAGAACTGTTAAAAAAGAGTTAGATTTAAGAAGGATGAGCTGTTTGAAGATGTTTCAAGGATCGAAACCGGTGTGTAGAAAATAATAACAAATTATAATTGCAAAATAATTATAAAAATACAGTGTATTTAAAAATAGAACCAATTCTTTAAATTCAAATAAGTGAAAATTGAGAATTAATAAAAAAGTTATGAAACAGACTAATTTTATTCTTAAAATACTGCTTTCTTGTTTTTTTTTTGCAATTTATTTAAATGTATAAAAGTAAAATTTGCATAAAAAATGTTAATATGTATAATCTTATAACAAAATACATTTCTACTGTGAATGTTCGAAAAACATAGAAATATATTAAAGGAAGTATCAGCTATATTTCACTATACATAAAGTATTTTTTTTCAAGATAAAACTCAGTATTCTAAGTTTAAAATATTTATTAATTTAACTATAATAAATACTATTTACACTTCTTATTTCTGTATGTACTATTTTCCATTTTATAACATTTAAAATGGTTTTATTGATATGACAAAAAATAATCGATAAAGAAATCATGTTTAAAAGTTTATTTCTTATTAGAAATACACACAAAATTCATTTTATGAGATGTTATATTTTTAAAAATCAATGAAACTATGAATGGTTTCCTAACTTAGCTTAAATCTGTGAGGAAATTCCTCTCAAAATTCGATTTGACTGACTGCAAAGCTTCCATTCTCTATTATCAATGATTGATGGTCTTCGATTTCAATGCACATTTACCAAATTTTCATCAAAAGGTACTCTTATTAAATCATCTAGATTATCCACTCAGTTATCACATTCTTTTACTAAGCATATCTTGTGAAATATTTGCGAATACTTAAAACCGATTTTGAAGAAATGAATTGAATACAGTCATAAAAACTCTTAACTAGTTGTTGGGTCGTTATTACCGGATCTTAATATACAGAACAATAATATTTTTACTTGGATATATTGGATTGAAAATTGTATGTACTCTTGTGTGGTAACATCTCAATCTCTCTTCTTCTTATTATCATTATTAAGCTATGAGCGTTCTCTTGTTGCTCTACCTCTCATAAAGCCCGGTGAATGAGGATTACCAGCTCTTTCCCATCTTTTGAGCGGTCGTTCAGGTAATCTCTTTCCCGAAGGTTGTCCATTTTTACAAGTGGGAGCAAGTCACTCCCATCCTATCCACATAGTTGTTTCTATTCCGAGTCATCTTGCAATTTCTATGAGCATTTCTCTGTTTTTGCGGAAGGTAGGGTGCTAACCTTGCTCTCCAACCTTCTCCTTTTACGCAGGCTTAGGATCGACAACAATTGCATCGGACTACTCAATCCATTCGACACGATTACAGGCGGAGTTACCTCAATCTCGCATGTTAATTAATTCATAGAAATATTCTTTAAAGTTGACCGATATCAAATCCCCAGAGATATTTTTAGTTACCTGATATAAAATAACAACAAATAATAATTTTAGCTTCTAATTCAGACAGAATATAATCCTCATGTTAAGGATATCTCAAAAATCTTATAAAACAATCAAGACAGATGTATATAGTGTAAATACATGTGCACTATTTATAGAAAAGATCAAAATATGTCTGCAAAATCGAGCTTCATGAACACATTTTCATAAAAATTCATTTTTATTAAAGTTAACTTAAAAATAAAGATTAGAGCGAGTTATCAAATGTTGTCCAAGAACCGTTCAGTAATAAAAAAGAGAGGTTTATGATGAAAATAAACTAATCGAATAAGGTCAGATGTAATCAATATGTTAGAGGTCCTAAATTCAAACAGTTTAATCTAAAAGATATTCAAGAGGCGATAAAGAACAAAGAGGAAATGTAATGTTGAATATAATGAAAACATATCTTAGTGAGACGTTGGATGACTTCACAAAGTTAAAGGCACAATGGATATTTTTTTAATATAGTAGAATACTCGAGAATAAGCTATTTACATATAATGGGGAATATTTACCGATATCATGGGTATCCTAGTAGAATAATAAACTAAAGCCTAGGACTTAACCCCAAAAAATATTAGGTTTAAAGATTAATTCGATGCCTTTATAGTGAATCAATCATAACTCTGTTTTAAATTAAAATATTTTATTATTGTTTTAGGATTTTGTAGAGCTAACCTTAAAATTTAAAAACCCTACATACTTTGACCAAGCAGTTGGCATAACCTTACAAAACAATAGTGAATATGATGGCGTTCAAAAAGTATTTTTTTCATTCTAGTTGGAAAAATGCTGTCGAAAACAAGAGAATGATTGATCAGCTTTGAGGAAGCTGTTGTGACTCATAAAACATAAAAAAAATTGTAAAATAGTGGAAGAGATCCGAAAATTCGTTACAATTTCGTTGACTCAAAAGCGACATCTTTTTTCTATAAGGAATTCTTCATTTACTCGACAGATAGAGCAAAGTTATATAAAATAATAATGCATATTTTGACGATTGAAATATATTTCATTTTTCGGGAAACATTCATTTTCTATAAACAGCTCACCGAATTAATTTCTAAATACGATTATTAAACCACGAAATGTTGTATTAGGTATCAACCCAGACCAATTATATAGTACTGATCTTAAATCTATTAAGAATCTATTGGAAATTTTTAAGTTAAATAATATTCAAATGAAAATATTACTCTTTATCAAATTATACAACTTAATTATTAAGAATTCGTTTAACTCTTTCAAGTCAGGTGGTATATATTTGTATGTACTACCATTTTTTTTGTCAGTTGCTTGATGGTATTTTTTTTGTACCACCATTTCAAAGATCTAGAACAATGCAGACCGGTGGTACAATTTGTAAGCCACTTAGAGAGATGGCTTCTGGTAGTTATGTAATATATTTAACAAATGGCAACTGTTACTTGAAGCTTAAAACAGTGGCAAAGGCTACTGGACTGCATCAAGGAGTCTATTAAAAAATCCTTGTACATTCAAAGATCTGTTTTTAGTCAAATGTGCTGTACTTAAAAGATTTAAAATGATATCTTAGTTAACCGCAAAAATCAACAAAGTCAAATAAACAATATAGAGGTCAAACCAAACAGTTATTGCAAGTTATGGATTTTCTGTAAAGTATCAACAACGATTTTACTATAAATCTGAAATATTCAAGAAAAATGAAATTGTTCTTAATTAAATTCACACTTATTTTCAAGCCAATTCAAAATTCAGAAAACTAAGATAGTAGTGTTTGTATGTGATAAAGAATTATCCTAATATTTTCACATTTAGCCTCGAAACGTGCATCATTCAAAGTATATTTATCAATATTATTGGTTAATATAGATGACACAACCAAACCTTTAATAATATTTATTTATGCCTTTAAGAAGACTGTCAATTTTTCATCTCAGATGGGATAATTTATTTCGAAAGAATGTCTGTCAAACATTTCAAACATGTTTGACGTACCTGACAACTCATTTAAGAAGTAGAACGTTGTAGGCGACGCGTGTATTTATTTTCCTATTTACAGAAAATCATCAGCATGTCGTAATGTTGTTATACCCACACACACACATATATATATATATATATATATATATATATATATATATATATATATATATATATTGTGTATGTGAGTGATATCCATTCATACACACATACATAACAACAAAACACAACCTATTTAAACGGGAAACACCCATGACGAAATGCTACCCTTTCTATGTTTCTGTTCAGGTCATGTCACGAGGGTCGAACCCGGAACACGAGGGTCTATGCTTGACGTGCCAGTGACAGGCATCGTCTGCAGCAGCCTACCGACCACACGAATGTATAGAAATACATTCACGCTACCCACTGACACGACAGACCAGTCTAACATTCCCACAATTTTGTAGCGGACGTTTTGCACGCGACGTCAGAATGAAAATTTCGGTAAGTCGATTTATTAATATTTATTCGATTTTTAACATATTTATTTATTATGTATCTGTATCCGAAACACACGTTCTAACTACATGTGATCTAACGTTCTGTCCATATAACTGAAAAACGTGCGACGTGTTCCACAAATCTTCGCAATTTATGGAATGTTTGATAGAGAATATTAATTAATTAAATCTCGTTTTAATATCTTCATTGGTTTCGAATCATTATAGTAATTATTTATCTTGAAATATTGGATGTGGGATTCATTCCGTAAACGCAACAAAAAATAAGAACAGTTATTTGATGAAATTTTAATTACATATGCTAGTTTTATTTCTAGTAATGGAAAATGTGTATGCAGATGAAATTCGAATAGAAAATTCGTATAGAGAATTGAAATTCGTATTTAGAAAAAAAGATGTTTGTAGTATATAAAATAATTTAATAACCAGTGATAATTCAGTAATTACCACAAGTTACTAATAAGAAAATAGGATTTCTAATCCAAATTCTTTAAATACAGTTATTTATTTACCAAAAAAATGTTTTGAACAATAAATAAATTCCAGAAAAACATCGTTTCTTAGAACCACAATATATAGTCCTATCAAACTACTAAGTTCAATGTAATCAATTTTTTTTTGAAAAATATTATTTTTCTATTTTAATGCAAACATTTTTCAAATACACATTCTAATTCTTTTATTTTAATATTCCGTTTTTTATGAGTTCCTACATTTAACCTGTTAACTATGATGACCTATTTTAAAAGTTTGTACCTACATGTGTTTGACTCTGAATTCTAACCTTAATTTTTTTCAATAAGTGTCATTTTGTATTCATGTTAACATCATTTTAAAGTGCATTTTTCGTTCTGTATTTTAATAAGATCAATTTTGACTTTATTATTAATTTTTACTTCAAATTGGGCTATTGAATTAAAGATGGAAAAGTAGCAAATAAAAGCATTTTTTTGTATGAGTTCAAAACGAGTGGTGAAGCAGCAGAAACTGCTTGTAAACTAAAAGATGCTTTTGGTGTGATTACTGTGCCAAAGATGGTACCAAAAATTTCATGCTGGAAACAAGAGCCTTGAAGATGAAGAAGCTCGCTAGCGTCCTTCTTCTGTTCATAACGATCAACTGAAGACGTTAGTTGAATCAGAACCACCCACAACAATTCGAGAGCTTACACAAAAGATAGGAGTTAGACATCCAACAGTTCTGGACTACAAATGGAAAAATGCATATGAATTTGAAGGTCATAAACGGAAATTATTTTTCTACCAACCTAATATATGTATATATATATATATACATGTGTGTGTGTATACACACCATATTTGCCTTCTTAGTAGAGACAAAAAATTTAGATACATATTTAGAACATACTTATTTCAATTTAATGATTTAATTATTTAACATTATATTTAGTTCTTACGAACTTCAATTTCTTCTTTAAGTAAAAATTCCATTATTTTTCATTAATTATTTCTACAGATAAATATTTGACAACTATCATGTTATAAATTAGGAATACATTTTTTTGTCTAAATCAAACAGCTACCAGATATTTTTGAAATACCGTAGATCTTTTTTAACTACGTTTGAGCGTCTGTATCATCTTTTAGTAAATTGTTGATAAACTAATTGTAACGCCTGGTTTATTTACAGACTATCATTCATAATATGAGAAAGTTTCTTATAAATATTTTCTTGATTAAAATGAATTGAAATCTTTGTAAATAAATGTAATTTTATTAGAACTGAGTTTTAGACCAAAATAGTTTCTTAATCTCAATTTATGTCATGTATTGAAAAAATCAATTTAAGAAATAACAAATATTTGATTCATGACCCTCACTTTTCTTTTCTTCATATATATATATATATATATATATATATATATATCCATCTTTATATAGGGTTGATTCAATTTAGGCTTGCACATGGAAGTATTAAAAGGGGGCGCAGCGGTTAAGAAAAGTCATGTTACTTTTTATTTAATAATTTTGTTCAATTCAATACTGAAATCCAATTGAACAACTTTAATACTAAATAGAGATAACTTCTTTTTTTTAATTTTTGCTTTTTTTTTAATACTTTTATGAGGAAGTCTAAGTTGAATAACTATCTCTCTCTCTCTCCCTCTCTCTCTCTATATATATATTTATTGTATATATATATATATATATATATATATATATATATATATAATTTCTAAATATTAAAATATTTAAAGTTATAAAATACTTTAGATGATATAATTTCGAGCTTACTGTTGAACTTTTTTGTCATCTTCGCAATTCTATCCATATATAAATTTAATGTACTTTTGACTATTGGAATTTTAATAATAAACGATTAAAGGTGTTCTGCGATAAATGTAAATTACTACTAACTATGACTATAAATATTACTAATCACTAGTCAACAATCGAACAATCGTTATCGTTAGTCTCCTGCGTTGAGTTATATTGAAACCTGCTTCATTTAGCAGGATCAGCATTAAACTATTCGCTCATTGCGTCACTCAGCTGTAATTAGAATGAAAAATGTCTCTTATTTAATAGTTTATCTAATGTTAGTTGTCTTATAAATTTTATTAAAATTATATTCAAGGAAATAGTTTTGTTTAATGTTCTTGTTTTTAAATAATGATTATTTTTTTAATAATTAAATGAAAATATGTTTAAAAAATTAATTGAAATATTATTTAGTCCACATACATGAAAATAAAAGAAATAATCTATATTTTTTAATGAAAATCATTATTTTTCAGTGACTTAAATGTAATAAAATGAAAGTGTGCAGTAAGTTTTTGACAGAAAGTATTTTTTTCTGGACAGACTATTGAACAAATATATAATTTATGAAATTCAATAATATATAATTATTATTATATGTAAATATAAAAAATAATATTCCTATTTATTAAAATCTTATTACAAAAAACTCCTAATGACATTAGTTGTCACTGTGCCCATAAACCTCCCTTAAAACAAAATTTGGATAGAAGTAAATTACCAGTTCTTATAATTTCTATTTTAGTTTTTTACTGAAAACAGATACCAAAGAATGATCCCAGAATGAAAAATTAGGATTCATTTGAGTCTCTAAGGTTTTTGACTATAATACAGAGCTTTCCAATAGGGGTACATTTTTTTAATTTGATATAAAACACAGAATTTGCGTTGAAATTTTAAGTTTCCTTGTTGTAAATAATAGTTAGAGATGTTCCATTTATAAATGAAAAAAAATATTGTCTAAGTGACTCCAGCGTGTTTTCTTGCAAGTAAAAATTCTTTTGTTAAACTTTTCAATAACATCCCTACACAATTAGGGCTCTATCTTACTAATACTCCTCGGATTTCATTTTTTAGGTCGAAAATTGTTTTAAGATTATTGATGAATACCTTTCCTTTAACGTGACTCCAAAGAAATTAGTCTAACAGTGTTAAATAGCAGGATCTCGGTGGCCAAATAATGTCTCTATTTCTGGAAATAACGAGACTAGGAAATTTCTTTCTCAATAAATCAATTGTTTCACCAGCTTTGTGGTTTGTTGAACCGTTCTGCTAGTCCTACAGATCAATTTCATCTAATTCTGGATACAAAAAATTGGTTATCATGTTCCGGTATCTTTCTACATTCACAGTAATCACTTTACTAGCCTGATTCTCAAAAAAGTAAGGATCCATGACTCCACCGATGAAAGTATGCACCAAATAGTCACTATTTGGTGTTTATTCATATTTTATCGAACCAGTATCCTTAAATTTACTCGCTAATCGAAGAATTGAAATATATTTTTTATAATACAATTGTATTATTGCAATGCTTTGTTTTGTTGCATACGAATCAATAACTAAAAATATCAATGTTAAATCTTAACAAATCCCCAAAAAATACAGCTATCAGATTAATATCTGTTAAATATAACCTCTTAAAAAATGGGTCCCTATTGGATAACTTTATTTTATTTATTAATATTTTCTATATATTTTTTATCTTAAATTTTATAATTTCAATCCTTTTCTCTTACAGAAATTAAAATGAAATATAATTTTTTGTTTTTTTTTTTTTTTTTTTTATATAAAAAGAATTATTTGAAATTAAAGTGTAATCAAATTTAGACATTTGAAACAATAGTTTTATTTAAAATAATGGAAGTTCTAACCACAATTCTTGATTCGAGTAAAATGTGTTGATTAACTGTCCAGTAAATGAGATTGCAACAGAAATTAATTTGAAAAATGATCTAAGTGGTACATTCGATAATTAATCTTTCAATTCGAATAGTTTTGTAATATTTATTAATTAATATAAAAATAAAACTAATTATAAAAAAATACTTTCTTGAAATGGTAAGAAAAATGACGATTTATGTTTTTCAAATTTTAAATTAATCTTTTCGGTCCTGGTAGTTTGTTTATATATATATATATATAAATAATAATTTTCAAAAAATCATTTTATATACTTTAGAAATATGACCTCACTTTAGTAAATATATATTTAAAGAAATATAATTGTTAACCTCATAATCAAATATTAAATTATTTTTTTAAAAATTTTATATTCAGAAAGATAATCATTTAACATTTCCGAATAGAGTTTAAAGATTGAAATATAATAGTAATATTTTTTTCTAATAATTAATTAAAATCATTATTGAAAATTTAAAAAGTATCCAGTCGAAATATTCCAGTTTTCTTAATCATATGAAATATTATTCTATAAAAAATGTTCAAAAACAGTGCAATGATGACAACAGATCGTATCGCAAATTAATTATATAATAAACACGATTAAAGAAAAAACGCACAATATTTTTATTACAAAATCTACTAAACGTTATACCACGAATTCAAATGACATTTTATTTTAAACATTAAGCAGTAAATAAAAATGAACTAAATGATTGCACACCTGAGTTTAGATGCCGAAAGCAAAATTTGTTTGAATATACAGAGTACACAAAACGATGGCATTTATGTTTACATCTATATATATATATATATATATATATATATATATATATATATATATGTATATATGCATATGTATATATATACAAATTTTCAATGTTCCACTGACTTAAAAAATTCCAATTAGATACGACTAACTTTTAATATTATAAATATCGGTATTTAAAGACATTATTAATATCCTAATTGCCAATTATCATTTTTATAATATATATTTTTGCGGAATTCTTTTAGTAAGATTCCACTCAGTAGTATTAAAACTAATTACAATAAATTTGAGGACAAGAAAAAAAACGTCGTTTATACTAATGATTATAGTCCAGACTGTATGACGCCATAGCCTCGATTTCTCACGCTTCTTAAATTGTAGTAACAGTCATATTATTAATAATAATGTTTGTAATAATTAAATAATAATGATACATGTTTCAAAATATGAAACGTTCAGATCTTTAAAATTTAGTTCCTCTGTGTAATTTCGTTTTATTTATTTTCATTATTTTCTTCTATTCGACATTTTTTAAATTTTTTTAACATAATTAAATGTATACTATTCTTTAATTTATAATGGAGACACATTTGTTCAATTATTTGTCAACAAATGACTCAATTGATATAAAAATAGATTGAATATTATTAACAACGCACAGACAAATATGAATACAAACTTTTACACTTTAATAAAATAAACGGATACTATTTTCCATTTTTTTTAAATGTTTCTTGAGTACTTTTTCTCTTCTAGAGTACGGTTTTTTCTATTTTTCTTCATTGCCAGTTTGGTCTAGTCAAACATTTTCAGGTGAGGATATTGGTTGTTAGTATAGATTTTTTTATGTTAGTTTTAGGTTATATAGTGTATTTTTTTACACTGTACTTGCCTTTTTTGTGTTCTTAGGAAGTGGAACATAAAATTGTTTTCTCTAAAATTGATCATCTCTTGAAACAGTCGTTGTATAAAGCACTTATAATATGTAAACCTTCTAATTGGTGTAAAGCCCTCGAAACCCTAACCTTACATTAGATAAAATTAAATTTTAAAAGTACGTATAAGAAATGAAAATAATTATTTTGCTTTACCTTATATTGCTAATAATCTGTTTTTATTCGATGATGCCCCCACCAGGAATTTACTAATACTGATCGTTAGAAGAAAGATCACCATCCATGAAGCTTTCTGGTAATTCAATACTAGAAAGAGAATCAATTTTAACCCTTTTTATGGCAATGGCATTAGATTGAAAGGAAGTTGAAGCTGTAGTGAAAATTACTCAGAGTGAACAACCTGTGCCTATTTCTTTTCAATTTGTAAAAGTAGGCAATTACATTGTCCTCAAACTGGCACATATGAACATCAATCTTTTCAATTTCTGGTTGGAATTTTATTTGACTTTTAACAGTTGCCCAAGCTTTTTATTTCATCACTGCTCATAACATGTAGGTTTTCTTTATCTTTCTACTTTCCACTATCGTGATTTTGCAATATATGATCTTCTTGAGGTGAGAAATGCGTGCTTTATGAAGCTTGGTCATTGTGCGATCAGTCATTCAGTAGGGCAGTCGTTTGGCGAGGTTCTACTGTATAGTACATAATTTTTATTTTGTTTTATATAGTTTATATGTTCTTTAAATCTGCTTTTAAATTGTTATCTCGTCTATCCAATATATATTTTATCACAATTTTCATATTTTAATTTGTAAGTATCATTTAATTCATATTATCATATTTATCTAACTATAATATTAAACAGAAAACATATAAATGCAATGAAAAAGATACGCAATATAACTTAAAACTAGTTTAAAAATTCTACATTGATAACTTATATCCACCTGAACATATCTAAGTAGACGAAACCGGTAGTAAAGAAAAAACAGTGACCGAAAGGAATAAAATAAAAAAAACACAATTCAAACCCACAAACATATGTACCAGTATGAATTAAAGTACAATATTTCTTGAGTACTCGAATTACATTTTCCTATTATAAATAAAATTAAAAAATAACTATTGATTTAATTAGAACCAAATTTTGTGGAATTCTTAAAACAAAACATCATAGTCGTTCTAATTTAAATCAGATACAGAAAAAATCATAAAAAAACTTTTTCAAAAGTGACACTTTTCTTATATATATATATATATATATATATATATATATATGTATGTATGTTTAATTTAAAGGTAAATAAGTTTTCATTCACATTACATATTCGTACCTGAATATCTTCGAAATTTATTGTAATATTATTTATACATATACTGTAAACATACATTATCTTACAATGATCATATGTAAATTTGTCATTATTTCTAAGTGTACATATATAAACATTATTTTTTGAAAGGACGTTTACTACATTACATTAAAATTCATATTATTCAAATGTTAACGACATTCTTATTTAAATAATACTCGTATATTTAAATATATCATAAAAATATTATTACAAAAAGTTTATTGAATCCACAACCTGATAACGTCAACAAATCGTTAAATTAATATTGAAGATTCAATATTTATATAACATCTTAATTAATTTATTTCGTTACTAAAAGAATTGTTCTGCTACTAATATATATATATATATATATATATGTATATATATATATGTGTGTGTATGTGTGTAGACACTAAGTTAAATGTTTTTTTTTACCTTTAGTCAAGTATTTTCTTTCTTGTTAATTGTAATCTAAGTGTACTTCTGACAATCGTTGTATATTTCAGCATCGACTATATTTATTAACAGATTATATATTTATATTTATCTTTGCTGAATGAAAAGTATGCACTAATCGAATAATCATAATAGAATTCCAAATTCCTTATCATGACTAATCTGAAATCAGTATTAAATTGAGTACAAAAATAAAAAAATCTGTTTTTTCAATTTTATAACATATTGATTATATTAATTTTATATTTTTTTCCATCACATTTGTCTTCACGAAGATTGATTTAATCGGTTTAATATTTATATATATATATATATATATATATATATATATATATATATATATATATGTATATATATTACTATAATATCAAGGAAAAATTACAATCTTCTTGTTTGTTAAAAATAAGTAAATTGTTTACTCTTGGTACATTTGTCAGCTTTTATCAAAATTTTCTAAAATAATAGCTTACAAATAACTCTCAAAAAACTTCATGTATTGAGTTTGTCAATAATACAAGACTTTCTCCGAAAATAGTCTTATCACTAAAGATGTCCGAGTGTATATTATAAAACCAAGTCTTTACTATTAACTGTTTATATATTTAGATTCAACAGTGTTGATATTCTTCGAAACATATATATATATTTATTTATTTATTATTGTATTGAGTCTCTGTCAGAAAAATATTTCCAAATATTAACAATATTTTTAACTTTCGCGAACATAAAGTTGTGTAACTAAAGATAAATTAAATATCGACTTCCTTGACTACCGTCCTGCTGTCTTAAGAAACCAACCCCTTTCATGGTATCCCATAATCGTTGATTTCGGCGCTTTAACTCAACGTTTGGTTCATTTCTAAGCGTCAGTTTAGCTTACCAAAAAGTAAGGCTCACTTGGAACTCTAACTCGTGTGTGTGTGTATATGTATGCGCGTGATAGGAGCTTCAATCGATAAAACAACTTAAAAATCTCATCCATTTACATTTTGAGAATTAGTTAAGATCGTTTCAGCCTCAAAACCTTTAATTATTCGTCTTACTGAACACACATGAAGGACTCGAACTATTCCAAGGAAAACTTCAGATGGAACCAACTACTAGATAGTTCAATTAGTCCTTAGCACTTATACCGAGTTCAGATAATCGATTTTCACGATTAAATCGCTACGAACCTCCATCAGGGTCTCCTTTGACTTCGTTCTGACGAAATATAGTTGGCCGTTTTTCGGGTGTATACACTCTGGATGTTCCTTGTCTTCCGATGAATATATATATATATATATATATATATATATATATATATATATATATATATATGAATACATATATATGAATTTATAATTCGATTTTCAACAATAATGATTATAAAATGGTTTAGATTCAAAAAATGTTTAAATAATTTTAATTCATTTTTAATTTAATATGTTTTAAGCACGATGAGTTTATTGACTTATTAGTGTATATTTTTTATTTAATAATTTAATGTTTTTTTTCTAATTAGAAAACAATTAGTAAGAAGTTCATCAATTTAAAGTAACACGTTGAATATTATCAACTTTATTTATACATGTAAACTTATAATCTTTAAAACACACTCATACATTCTAATCCAATGTTCTTCAATCTGTGTTCAGCGGAACCTTAGAGTTCTTCAATCTCTACAAGGGCTCCATGAGTCAAAGTGAAAAATCGAAAGATTTTTTAAAGACAAAACCCGAAAATCTAAAAACTTGTCAATTTATAGTAATTTCTTTTATTTTTATAAACTCCTATTATTATGCAGTTAAACTGTATTTATGATTACACATTACTATCCTGCTCAATCAGATGTAAACATTAAAATCAGATAATGTAAGTTGGTTGATTTTCAACACTTGTGAGATACGCTTCTCTAGTTTTCTGAGGATGGTAGGGATTCCGCAAACTAATTATAATCTTAAGGGTTCTGTGAATTGACAAAGTTTGAAGACCGCTGTTCTATTCTCATATAATTCAGTTAAAAAACTAACGTTTTTTATACACACTCTTAATTCCTATGACTTATTTAGTTATCAATATCTTATGGTTTTATAAATAATTTATTACAATTTTAATAATAGGAAAAACATTTTAAAAAATAAAATAAAAGATACTAAAAGTAAAGTTAATCTAATTTTATATGAAATTGTTTGAGAAACTTCTCGTAAACCCATTAATTTACCATAATTTGTATTAATAATCAACCAGCATTTATAAGTGTATAAATTCCTATTATTAAATAACACAAAAAAAATAAAATAACTAAATTAAAAGATCATATTTCTCATTGCACAGGAAAACCTATTCACGTTTGACATGTTCTTAAATCTCAAATAACGAACCATCATGTTATTAGGACCAAAAATAAACTAATAATAGGAGAAAAATAATATATTCAATAATTTGATATTACTGGATTACACTTAGGGTAGATTGACTAACTTGGTTTTGTACCAAACTTGTCGAATTCAATATAATTGAAAAGACACGTTTAAAAAGCCAAGAAAAAATTTATATTTATATATGTATAGCTTAATAATATGCTGCAATAAATATAAAACAAATATAATTATAAGTACAACAGAAATAAATTTCTATAAAATTTCATTAAAATTCTCTTTATAGTTTTGAAGAAATTAATTATAAAACATTAAAACTTAACTTCCTACATAGATTTGAATTGAGAATCTTTGAAAATGTAACAAAATCAGTAGATAATAACCAAAATATTATAAAATTCTATATTAATTTAAACTTTCTCTCTCATACACATTCTTTGTGTTATCTTCTAACTCGATTTTCTCAGAAAAGCTGAAAAGCTATCATTTTGTAAACCATAATTTAAATTATTGTAGTATTATCACTTTTAATATGCTAAGTAAGATATTGAATATGGGAATAAATAAGATTGCAGTATTTATAATTTTCATAAATAAAAATCACACTAATTTTTTTTTACTCATATTTAAACATCTCTTGTTATTTTTTATTTATAAATAATGTTATTCAAATTTAAAAAATGTTTTAAAAAGTAAAAATAATAAACTTGGCCGTAATGACGCTGGAAAAACAAAGTTCATTTCTAAATTCAGATGTAACGTACCGATAATCATATACTTTTCAAATAAAGTTTGAATTCTTTTCTCAATTTCATTAATAAATAGATAGTGTGGAAGCATTCAATTTAAGTAATTTATCTTAAATTTATCAGTGATTTCGTACTCGTCCATTAATCGATTTATTTCAAATTTTAGTCAAATAAAAAAAATAGTGCATTTATAATTGATACATTTGTTTGCATGCATCTTAACATTTAATTATTTTTTTAAAAAAAATGTACTAACAACCATTATTATATAAATAAAAATAAAATTATTAAATATATAAATTATAATTTTTTCATCATTGACAACATTATTATTTTAAATTCTTCCAAAAGCTACCAATTTTCAATTAATTTTCAAATACAGTCTCATATATAAATTGTAATCTTAGAAAAAGCTAGTGTTCATGGAACTAATTTCATACAGTAGTTAAATGTAATATTCACAGGCTATAAAAATCAATAATTAAAAAGTGATGTCATTTAATCAATGTTTTATCATAGAACATATAATATTTATACAATTATTTTACTGTCAACAATCAGATTTTCATATTAAACGTTAATTAAAAAACATTCGTTCCATTATTATCCAATTATCCACAATTTTATTAAAAAAAAATACTTAAACACCTATAAAATCAAAACTTGAAATATGAAACGCATATAATATTACTTGAAATAAGATTATTTCATCGTTTATATATATATACATATACATATATATATATATATATATATACATATATATATATATATATATATATATATAAAATATTCAGATTCAAAGCTTAGCTATGTCACCTTTCATTAAGAAACCAATTGTTTTCCCTATTTAATAGCTTTCAATGTTTAGAAGTTATAAAAGAACTTAACTGATAATAATTAATATATATATATATATATATATATATATATATATATGCATTAATATATACATATCATAAAACTGAACATTTTAAAAACGTCTGCGTCGAGAAACAACACCGCCGCCACATTAATATCAAAACATGGACATCGTGTTAGTCGGCCACACTCTCATAAGAGTATTTTTATCTTTTTGAATATGGCCGCTGTCCGGATGAGCCAAAATTTATTGTTCTCACTAATTGGAAATAAACGAACTCGACTGATTTACATAAATTCGTTTTACCGATCTCTCAGTCTTTATCTTTCGTTCTGTCAGACCTACGTACAAATGGATGTTTTTCATGCGGATAAAAATTTGAAATAATATTTTGGCAGCAATTACAAAGAATCATATATATATATATATATATATATATATATATATATATATATATATATATATGTATATATATATATATATGTATATATATATATATAATTATATATATATATATATATATATAATTAAATTGGCTAAATCGATTTGATTTTAAAGTTACTAAAATAAATATTTTAGACAAAATTTAAACATATAGATATAATATAGATATAACTAACTTAAAAAATATTAAGAAACGAAACTTCACTTTTATTTTGGTTAAGACAAATTATTTTTTTTCATAAAGTGTATTTATATAAATGAATGTATATAATAATAAAATATCATGACAAATTTAGCACAAAATACTAAACATAAATATTTGGTTTGTGGAATGTGTTTAGTATTTGTAATTTAATTGGTTTAAAAAAGACTAATGTACAGAAAAATAAGAATTTTACACCCTAATAATTTTTATTTTTTAATACATTATAATACAATAATTACAATGTAATTTTATAATAATTATAATGCAATTTTACTATGGTAGAAAACAATGCTTTATTTCTTACTGATATTTACTATCATTTAGATAGTTTTTCATTTTTAAAATCACAAATATATCAAAGAATTAAATAGTAAATTATTTAATATGAATGTGTATGTATATATATATATATATATAATTATATATTTTATTTAAAAAATTCCTCTATTTTTTTTAATGAAAATTTTTAATATAGGTAATAAATACAAACAGAAAAGTCTACTACAAAATTTGCCATTATATAATTAAAAGTTAAAAGCAGTTTAAATATTTTTATAAATTTATCATATTTAATATATGTCTGTATATATATATATATATATATATATATATATATATATATATATATATATATATATATATTTCTATATATATATATATATATTAATAAATATAAATTTATTTTTCTTGTCCTTGAAGTTACTACTGTTTATTTTTGTTTCTCCATTAGTAGATTCGTCTTTCAACATCTTCAGAAGGATATTGATTGACTGTAAATTTTATGTATATTTAAGTTAATTATAGTCAATCGATACACATTTGAACATGTCAGAAGATGATGCCGTTAATGGAAAAACAAAAACAAAGATTAGCTGCCTTAAGTATGATAAATCTAGGTGCACAGAGACGAAACAAATTACAAATATTATATATATATATATATATATATATCTGTATATATATATATATATATATATATATATATATATATATATATCAAATATTACACTTAAGATAATATGAAAAATTAGCTTTCATTCTAGAAGTTGATGGGAATTTTTTTTATGTAGCCATTCCATATTTCATGATAAAAATAAATATTATTTATTGTGTTAAAGTAAATACATGTTGTAATGGCAATCTTGTAAAAAAATATTTTTTTTAGTTAGAGAGATTAACATTTAATGTATCTTTGAAAAGTTTTTTTCTCTGTTTGAAAGATCTCACGTTCAGTTCGAAGTAATATTTTATCCTTATTTAACCCTTTACTATAAACATAGTTATATATGACAATCGTTAAACAATTATTGTTTTTTTAATACATCCTGTATATATTATACGTAATAGACCACTCATTCATTAATTATTTTATTACTCTGATAATACTATTTGTATAATATCTTGAAGAAATTTTTTTGAACCATAAAAATGTCACACACATGACACATGAAATAATTATCGGACAGATGAGAGAGTATTTTTTAATAAGTAATTAATTAGTGTTAAACTATTTGATTAGAAATAGAAAAAATGATAACATCTACTGTTTCTAATTTTGACAAGATCTAACTTATACTGTCTTGATTACATATATAACAAAATAGTGTAATATTTAATTCCTATAAAGGCAGACATGTCCATTAAACCTTAGTAATTAAAAATCACTGATCAATGAATATTTTTCATTGACACTTTTTGATATCGGTATTTATTAAAGAAAATATTAAAAAGTATGCAATAGAAAACTAACATCAATTAATTAAAAATTTAATATGAATGTCTATTAATAAATCTTTTTACATAACACTACTGAACAGTTTTCATACAATAAAATCGTTGGTCTTAATAAAGGAATAAGGAAATAAAAAAATAAATTTTGTTTTTGAAAGTTTTCTGTTAATAATACAAGAATATAATCCGTTAAAATTGACTGGAAATTACAAACAAAAAACTGTTTATTCGTTTTTACAACAGTATATTTAAACATAAAAATATCTAAGAACGAAACTTAATGAATTAAACTTGAAACCTATGTGCTGACAAAGAAAATATTTCTTGTCACTATAGATAAATATTTCTAGTCATCATGGACCTTGTTCGCAGGACAAAGTGATGAGAAATATAATTTTTATTATATAGAATAGATATTTGGTAATAAATAACAGTATAATATTTATATTCTATTAAATAAAATATTTTTTAAACGAGTTATTTACAAGTAAGTTCATTTGGTTTTTTTCTCTTTACATTTGGAATAAATATTATTTAATCATAAGGTAGTTTTGATGGCCATGATATTTCTACAGCACTAAGATACAGAAAAATATAATTTTTCTCTACAGTGACTGTCTGACGATTAAGATATCGATCAAGAAATGTATACAAGTAATAGTCAAAAATGATAAATAATAATTAATTGAATATTTTGATTAGAAAAATATTTTTTGGTTTGTAAAACGAAAGAAAAATTAATTTCTTAATAACTATTTTTCAAGATTATTTTGAGTGTTGCTCTAAAAAATATATAGTTGTTTTACACGATTCATATCAGACATGGATAAGCAAAGCAAGATTTTAAAAAAAATAACATACACATTAATTATTTGAAACATAAATTTAATTTCATATACAATTAGTGATATATATATATATATATATATATATATATATATATATATATATATATATATACATCAAAAATAGATGTTAGTGTACTGTACAAAAATATTAAGTAGTCTGTAAAATTATAGTTCAATTCTTATTCTTACAAAAACGTAGTGCAGAAAATTGAGTAAATTTTCATTGTCTCTATTTCCACAAATTCTGCTATATTAAAATTCTTTCTTTCTTTTCAACTCTATTGTAGTCTTTTAATAGATCTATGTGACTTATAGACCTTCCACGTAAATTACAGTATTTTTCACCTGTGTTATCTCTTAAGATATATCAGATCCATCTTCAAATTCTATCTCTTGCAATGATTTTTCTGTCTCATTTTGTTTGTAGTATACACATCATAAATACTTTTCGTTTATTTACATTATATTACAAAAATAAAAAAAAAACAGTTTTAATTTAATATCGTTAAACATATCTTCTATTTTTTTACTTTAATTCATTATTTTTCTAGCTATTTTTCGTTCTTATCTCTCCATACTTCACTATTCAAACAAATTCAAATTAAGAACTTTTTTCATTATTAACTTTGTCAACTTTTTATCAAAGATTCTACATTGAAGTAGACATCGGAGCTGCAACTATTTATTATTGATTTTATTACAATGAAGAAGATGTACAAAATATCTATTTTATAGTATTTTTGATACTTAAGTTTGTTATTTTCAGTAAGTCAGTGTTGTTTACAACATTTTCGAAATTACCAGAGATATTTTCCAATAGACCAGTTTTGACTTCATTCGATTTCTTAATTATTTCACATAGTCTTAATACCGTAGCTCTAAAACTATTACTAAATGTATTACTCATTTAATAAAATTCATAAGAAAATAATCTGTTTTAATATAATTCAATCGATCGACCGAATTCAATTACAAAAAAAGTACTCATTAATACTTAATTTTCCTTATCTCAACTTTATTTAAAACTTTGCAAATCATATACCATTATATATATATATATATATATATATATATTTAAATATATATATATATATATAATTCAATATCAACAGTGATTAAAATCGATATTAATTAACGTAAATACCGTACGTTTTTGAACGAAGTTTCGTTGGTCGTCGCGTTAATTCATTAAAACACATAATTCAGTTTAAAAAACTTAACACTCTGAACTGCTTACCATTCAAACTGGTTACATTGCTCAAATATATAGAGTTGTATTTCTTGTTTCGACTCGAATACTTGGACATCGTATTGTTTTATGATCTGTCGGAAGGTCTGTTTTAAGAAGTGTTTCTTTTTCATAAAGATAAATTAGTACCTCAAACGTTATACGAAACACACACACACTCAAACGCACACATACGTGTGTGGGAATACGGCACGTTGTATATATGTATATATATATATATATATATATATATATATATGTATATATATATATATATATATATATATATATATGTATGTATATATATATATATATACAAATTAATAATGAAGGTTGTGTGGTGGTCGTGGTTAACTGACCAACAAGTTAGGTAGGTGACTATTAGGTCATCAGTTCAAGAGAGTATATATAGGCACGTACATTTTTAAACAAATATGAAAATAAAAGGATGTTTAAAAGGAAGCTGTACACATTTTTCTTTTTAAAATTTAGTGTACAATCATTGACAAAGAGTAAGTTTTTTTTAAAACACCGGTATGAGAACGAATATCGATAGATTCAATTACTTTGAGAATTTTTATTTTTAAGAGAGTTATTATTTATATTAATAACTTATTTTTGTTTAAAAATATTAATAATATAATCGTTTCTACGTTTACAACTATTGCTCTATGTATTCATAAATTTTATAAATATGAATCACTTTTTGTTCAATAAGGATTTTGTTCGTATCAAATTCAATTGAACAACATTTTATTGTTCATTTTGATTCCAGTTTATGTAGATTTCAATGAGTATGTCATAATGAGCATGGAAAAAATTTTCAGAAAAATATTAATAGTATAGAAAAATCTAAGATTTTATAAACAGACTGCGTTTTAAGAAGACTGAAATTTTCATAATCTAAAATTAAAACAAAAAAAATCTTTTTAAATATTTCAATATAAATAAAAAAGATATGGGAAAGTAACATATTTGTAAAAATATTTGTATTGGTAAAATAATAAAATAATAATATTTTTATATCAATGTTATTCCTTAGACTTGTTTTTTACAAATTAAATCGTAGTAAGATAATTATTCATTTTAATACTCTTTGGAATATCATTAGGTTGGTAGAAAAATAATTGCGGTTTATGTCTGTTAAATTGTTATACATTTTTCAATTTTTTGTCCAGAACTGCTGGATGACTAATGTCTAATTATTGTGCAAGCTCTCGAATTGTACTACGTGCTTCTGATTTAACTAACGCACTCAGTTGGTCGTTATGAACTAAATAAGGACGTCCGCGACCTTCTTTATCTTTAAGGCTCTCGTAGCACGAAATATTGGGAACCACCATTGCACCGTACGTTCCCTAATAACACCCACACCAAAACAATTAGTTAAATAGATTATTGCAATATTAAGAAATGATATCACTTTATATGGGTAACGATTTACATACATATATATATATATATATATATGTATATACATATATAAATTCATTGTACATAGTTCATTGTTTCAAAAAGTAAAAATATTGTAGGTACATTTTTTCATTATAATAACTTGATGCTTTATGAATTTAGTTCATAAATTTAAAAAGAATAAAAGGTTTTATTGAAAAATTTTATATTGTACATATTACTAAATTTAATCTAGTACTACTAAAAATATGGAATAAAAATTAAAAATATTACAACACAATACTTCCTTTCCACAATTCCACTACCAATTTTTCAATAAAAATGGAATTCCTGTTATTCCATTATAATATTATTTGTTTGATTTAACACATACTGTTTTTTTGGTTTCAAAACCAAAAATACTATTGAATAAAATTGATTAAATATATGTAAATGGTATAAAAAAAGAGAAAAGGAAAAGCTCGAATTTGGATTCACTACAAGTGTTTATAACAGATTTTGCAATGATGTATCAAGTTTTTAAAGTATTTTTGCGTTATACAACTGAGTAAATCTATAACTAATACTAATTTTTACATATAAGAGAGAGGAATTCAATTAATAACTATGAATTTTCTATTCATACTATCCTTACAGAATAATTAGCATGTAATTTATCTGCCATCAATAGTGAGAATAGATAGAAATAGAAATAAATGGAATTAAGAATATATATGAACACAATCAATATATATGACTCCGGGTTTAATCATCTGAACAGTATTACTATTTTACATCTCTCTCCTGCTACATAAAACAAAAATACTTGTAACACCTGATATTGTTACTGGGGGAGAGATTAATTTTATGAACGCTGTACTCAATTTAAAAAGATATTTAAAAATCAATGTTTTATTCAACTTGTCCGAAAACTGTTTGTTCAGGCTAACTATCTTTGATTAATTGATGTCCGTTCTCATTTTATTCATATTTGCTTTTGTAATATTTAAAACCGTTACTTGCTGTTAAAGAATCTTAAAAAATCAAATTAAACATCAAAAGTTGTTCAGTTAAAAGAAAATAAAAAATTATCAAGATCATATCTTAAAAATCGTGCATATATATATATATATATATATATATATATATATACACACTATATATATACACTATATATATACATACATATATATATATATATATATATATATATGTACATAGAGTGAGAGAGGAAAGGATAATTAAAAATATTTATATAACTCTGATAGAGTAACAGTATGTTAAAAACAGTTTTTTTCGATTCGGTTACGATAAATAAGAGTATTGTATTTAACCCTATCATTACTAACGGAATACATATGTCCCATAGATTGTCAAAAAATTCCATCGGGGAAATATTTTACACAGGGAACTCACTATAAAATATTGATGGGAGAACTTGCCAGTACTATATCTTTTATTCAAAACGTCGGAAAATTCTTGGACAATGATTTTGGTCAATTTTAACTACCCTTTAATGCTATTAATTGCCATTTAGTAAAATTAATCAAAACAAAAAAAGTCGTACTGAAAGGGTTAAAAGAAATGAATATACCTTAAAAATATCAGAATAAATATATAAGTCAGTTATCATCAAGAATATATCAAATACAAGATTTTTACATACGTTTACGCTCTTAAAGTGATAGAAAAAGTATCGCCATTGAAGTGCGCATATATAATATTCATAAATGATTAATAATAATTGATTTAATATTTATTTATCATAAAAATGTCTCGTTGTTCGTGGGAAAGAAAGAATTCATTTGTGAAAATGGTGTCAGAACTATTATTTTTCTCTTCATTTCTTGATAATCATGACATATTATTCTTCTTTTTTAAAAAAATAAAAGATTGATTTGTATTCGAACAGACAGTTTCATTTTTTTAAAGATATTCAGATGTATTTTAGCTTTTATTATTAGAAGTGGGGATTTGATAGTGTGTGTAAGAACGAATTTGTATCATAATAGATATATTAATAAAAGTGCTATATATTAATAAGTCTTTTTAATTTTTTTTACACTAACTTCTAAATAAAAAAATGTTTCAACTAATCTTTTTACTGTTTTTCCACTCAGCAGAATATGTCTAAAACTTAAACAGATTATTCAATAATTTATTAGGTTAATTAATCATTTGCAACAATTTTCAAATGTAGTTCTTTTTTGACTCGGAATAAATGTTTATTGTAATTATAAAATTGTCGGGGGGAAACACCTGCTGCTCGCTACATCCCCTCCTCCACCGCTTGCTAACCGTTACTCTTCCCTAACAAATAACAGAAATTAACAAATTATACACACAAATAATCTGCGTAAAATGTAAATCAAAAAATTATTATTGGAAAAATTTATAAAAATAACAACCAAATACAATGTTAAAATGTGTAACAATTATTTTTACTCTAAAGCTTCATTGAATACAATATTTTGAATAAATTTCTTATCAGTTTTACACTGAAATCGTATACTCTCTTTCGTTGTACACCGTGAGACAGCTACATGTGTGATTGATGTTAACCAATCAGAACAGGGACACGTAATCTCCATAAACCAATCAGAACACGAATAAAAAATTCAAACACTACACTGATTTGTAATTATAAAGAAATAGTATTTTTTTTAATAAATGTTAGAAATATATTCTAATGCATTATATACATACTAATACATTATATATATATATATATATATATATATATACTAATACATGTGTGACTGATGTTAACCAATCAGAACAGAGACCACGCAATCTCCATCAACCAATCAGAACACGAATAAAAAATTCAAAAAGTTTACACAGGACTGATTTGTAATTATAAAGAAATAATATTTTTTTAAATAAATGTTTGAAATATATTCTAATACATTTTGAACAGAACGTCTCTTTCAAAAATCTTAATTTCCAACGAAATGAAAATTATTTTTGAAAATGTATAAATTATTCATCTGAAATTCGAATATTATTATTATCAAAAAATATATTTGTTTGCAGATATTCTACATATTATTTAAAGAAATTAAATCGGTACTGTTAGTAAAATAAATCTAATGATATTATTAGTCAAAAACACAAAAGTATATATTTCATAATTATATATTTAAAAGAACTAGTTGAAGTATCTTTCGAATTACACAAATACCAGCTATTTGCCATTAACATACAAAAACGAAACATTTCAAGCAGCAAAAACATATCTACGTAGGAAAAAAACACATTAGATGTTAGTAAATTATTTAAATTTTTATTGTAATTATAATTTATTAAATAGATTCCGCCTTATTTGAAATGCAAGCGACGTTATTAAGTAGTCCTGCAGTGATTTACGTCAATACTTTATTTGTATTGGTTCGTTAGAACGAGCCGAAACACTCGTATTTTTGTGACCTTTGTGGACAATATTATCAGATAGCATTGCTAAAATAGTGTTATGACACAGGTACGAAATAAAATATAATTTACACATAATTACGTATCAAAATACCTGACCGTTTCGTCGATCGAACGACGGCGAATTGGCAGCGAAAATCAATAAAACAGTTATTTATTGATTCTTTATGGATGCGTTAAATAAATGGAGAAAATATTATGTAAACGAGTGAACGGCGTGTGTGTTGTACTATAAATATGAATGTCTTTAATGTTGAAGATTTTTTTGTACTTTTATAATAATTTTGATTTCATTTATATATATATATATATATATATATATATATATATATATATATATATATATATATGTATATATGTATATATGTATGTATAAATCTGCATGATTCTGCAGTTGTTTATTTCCAAAAATTCAAATATATTTTATTTAATTAAGATTTATGCTTAAAATAAGAAATGCCTGTTTTCAACAGGTGCTCATTTAAAATGTACATTCGTACAAATACATACACATACATCATATACATATATACATACACACACACACATATATATATATATATATATATATATATATATATATATATATATTTATGTGTGTTTGTATGTGTGGATGTATAATATGTTTGTTTATTTCTTTTTTAAAACGTATGACTCATCATAGTTTTATAATTTTTTTTTCAAAACCATGTGAATATTTCTTTCAAATAAAACAAATAATTTAAAAAATATGATAATAATTAAATACGTCTTTAGTTTATTTGCTAAAATATAATTCCATGTACATTAAGTTTTTTTTTATTATTACTATCTAACACTAAAAATTCGAAAAAGAAATATATATATATATATATACATGTAAAGTTACATATAATTATTGAATACATTATATTATAAAAACTATAATATGATAAAATCAATTTTTTTAATATATTTGTATCATCTGATTAAATATTATAATAAATCTTTATATGGTTGACAAAAAAAATAGTGAGTATATATTTTTTTATTGAAAAATAGTATTGATTTGTGTAGTTATAGTGTTAGTTCAACTATCGTTAAATAAAATCATCTTCAGTAAATTGTTTATAGAAACTGAATTAAATATTTTAAAGGAAACAATACATAATAATGAAAACATTATTTTATTTATTAGTTTAATTGTAGTTTAAACTTATATTTTTAACTGTTCAGTTCGAAATCATTTCTTTTCCTGTTCATGCCAATATAACTTCTATAGAATTACTTGTTATTTTATTCTGTACAAGTTCAGTTTTGATATTTATTATTAATGTTCAATAATATTACCGGTATATATATATATATATATATATATATATATATATATATATGTATATATATATATATATATATATATATATATATATATATATATATATATATATATGTATATATATATATTCATTTTCCTAAAAAAGTATAATATTTTTATATATTTTTTTTTAAAAAATAGTTTCAACTAAAATTTGCTTTAAAAAAGATTAAATAATTTAAGCTAAAATATGCCCCAGTGTGCATGAAGTCATCCTTAGTCATAGTTTACATTCTACATCAGCGATTCTCAATCTTTTGAATATAGAGGACCTCTATCTTAATCTGTAAAATGCCGCGTACCCCTTTTTAGAACCCATTTGGAGAGAGGAGGAGACACCCCTTTGGAGAGAATTGTATCTCCCTGTTTGTAGAGTCCGTTGTATTTCTTCAAGGCTGTTCACAATGTAAAACATGTGTTTGCAAAAATTAATTTTTTGCAGACTCCTCAAATATTATCCATGGACACTTGGGTATCCACAGATCACAGATTAGGAACCACTGTTCTACACTAGCATTCTAATACTAAACTTTTAAAAAAAGTGTACCTAAGCTATATATACTTAATAATTATATTTTAAACGTTATTTATTTTATTCTAAAAAGTCTCATTGGACTAAATCAACTCCTATAATTTACTTGTATAATTGAATATTTATTAAAAATCAATACAGAAAAACAAAACAATATTATAGATATTGTTTTATAAAATGCAGTGTTTATTATTCCCGTCTAAGCCTTAAGTCTTTAACTGTCCAGTTCGATACCATTCCTTTTTTAATGTAGTGTAGTAGATTCTACGGACTTATTTTGTTAGGTTATTTTGTGAAACGTTATTTATTAATATTATATATATATATATATATATATTAATATTATATATATATATTAATATTATATATATATATATATATATATATATTAATATTATATATATATATATATGTGTGTGTGTGTGTACAAAATATAATTTTTAACATTTTTTTGCATTTGTATGTAAATAATTCAGGTCGTCATGACAAACTTTAATTAAGCTTGGCCAGTCTTCGTCAGTTTTATTCAGTTATACTAAAACCTACTCTGGCCTTATATACAGATTTGATCTGATCAGGTCACAATCAGACTAATTCCAATGAAACGTAATTATTTTCTAAGAACAATTTCGAAAAAGTATTTTATTGAAGAATTGTTTTTTTTTGAGGAATTTATGACGATGTGTGAGGTCTGTGAAATCAAATTCAAAACGAAGATCAGTCTTTATCAATTTTGATTAGTTTTAATAAAGATTACTTAGGTCCAATTAGATTAGATGAGGTTAAGTTAATTTCAAAGAATTACTACAAAGAAGTATAGTTTCAAACAATTAAATTTTGTGAAAAGTAGTTGAACAAATTATATTTTCGAGAAATTGTATTTATCATTTGCGTACCAAAAAAGTGTTAATCGAACAACTTCTATCTCTACAACAACAATTTCTATCTCTATCTAATGGTTATGTATATATTAAAATGAATAAGAAGCAACACACTTATTAAAGCTTTTTAACTACATACTATTTTGTATTATTTAATTATAAATTCATATATATATATATATATAAATATATATATATATATATATATATATATATATATATATGAGTACGTTTAAAATTTATCTATTTTTACATACAATTTGAATCCAGCAAAATAACCAAATTATTTTTTTCAGAAACGATTATATAAGATGATTTAATTTAGGCTTCCACATGGGAATATTAAAAAGAGGCGCAGGTTTAAGAAAGGTCACGTTCTTTTTTATTTAGTATTTTAGTTCAATTCAATACTAAAATACAATTGAATTAAAATACTGAATGGGAGATAATATTTTTTTTTGTGTTTTTATTAATACTTTCTTGTGGAATCCTAAGTGGAATTACCTTATAGAAAGATGAAAGTAACTCACTATAAAACGATAACAGTACCAAAAAGAAAACATTTCGATGACTAGAACGCAAATGATTTTTGATACATACCAATCTTATTTTTCTTAAATTAAAAGGAATATTTGTGAGTAAAATCTACTAGTACACGACGAGCTACATAAATTATTACTGAATTTTTTTTATCAAATATTCACCTGTTCCCGAAATATTAAGTAAAACTCATTGCTTACTTGTGTTAATATAACAATCACTCTTATTGAAACTCTCATTTTTTTGCTTCTTGCATTTTAATAACTTGTATATTAATTAGATTATTATCTATCGCGAAAATAAAAACTTTTTAAATTCAATAACACAAGCACTGAATAATATATCTTTTTTAATTTCTAATATTTTTTCTTATTAACTTAATGGTCCGGATCTAAATAAGTACTCGTAATTCGAAGAAGAGCTAAGATTACATAAAATATATTTCATATTCAATTAGAAAGGTGTTCCAAGTATACAAAGGTGTATAAATATTCATATATATATATATATATATATATATATATATATATATATATATATATACATAGATATGTGTGTTTGTATTATATATCAAACATAAACATTTACTAACATAAACAGATTATTCCTAATTAATCTACAATCTAAAAATATAAAAGTTTTATCATAAAACTTTTATATTTTTCGAATTTTTAACGTGTCTTTCAATATCGGTTTTTAATATATCTTTCTAAATAATAATCAATAATTATATAAACTTTATTGAAGACATTTGAAAAGAAATCATGATTATACTTTCAACAAACAGAAATATATTATAATTAAAACTTTATATATATATATATATATATATATATACATACATATATATATATACATATATATATATATATATATATATATATATATAACATATACATATACAAGTGTGTATATATATATATATTTATATATATATATATATATTTATATATATATATATATACATATACATGTGTATATATATGTATATATATATATATATATATATATATATATATATATACATATTATAAGTTCTAAACAGATGATTTTAATTAACATATAATTTCTTAACGAAATTTATTCAATTTTTGCTGTAAATTTAATGATTATGAAAATTAAGATGCAAACGTTTGAAAAAACATACACGTTTTTCGACAAATTGTAATTTCTCTACAGATTAATTACGCATACATTTTTAATTAAGGTAAATTTTTATGGAAAAACACAATATTTATTCATTTATATTTTGTACTCAATTTGAAATTTATTATAATTATAAGTATTAGATAAACACGTGTTTATATAATGTATGTTTATATATATATATATACACATACATACATACGCATATATATGTATGATATTTATTAAAACATTTCATTCTTGAAATTATTTAAACTAAATTAAAATTTATTATAATTATTGTGAAACGATTAGCCTTTTTTCACATAAAGGTTTGTTAATTATAAATAGCAACCAACATTAAATCTCATAGTATTAATACTGAATGTTTAATTTTACTCACTCTTAAGATATAAGTTCTTACATTTCTATACATTGATTCCATAAATATTATTTATATATATATATATGTACATCAAATTTTAATCCCAATTAATTAACAATAAATGAAGAAAATCGAAATTTTTTAAATATTTATTTCAACATGTTAATTATTAGGGGTCTTATGCCAATCAGACAGCTAGTCTTTAGCGCCCGATATATGTTTTAATAAAAGGGTTTTAAGAATTCTCTTTTTTTAAATCGGTAATGAAAATGAAATTTAAAAATTAAGTTTAACTTACAAATTCATAGCAAATAGATTATGTATATTTTATGTTATTTTTTAACTTTTTTCTATATTTGATTTGTTTCTTTTGGTTTCGTGATTAGACTCAAGATGTGGGCACTTCTCAAGTTCCTATATCGTTTTATAATTATATAAATTGCAAATAAACAAAACAAACAAATATTTGATTTCCTTTGAAATCAATTTTCTGTTTAAAGCATGAAATGTTTATTTATAAATACATTTATATATATATATATATATATATATATATATATATATATATATATATATATACATATATATATATACATATATATATATACATATATATATATATATATATATACATATGAAAGTGTGTGTGAATGTAAATATACACAAATCAAACTCTGTTAAAGCAAGCACGAATGTAATAATTCCATGGTTATAACAAACAATTGTTTATACAGATTTTAATACATGATTATTTCTATAAAAATATTCACTTTAAAAACGAACTACTTTCATACTCATACCAATAAAATTGAGAAATTACCAAGCAAATGATATAAATTTGTTATATGATAATATTTAAAATATATTAATGTTATTTTTTGGTCCAAATATATGTTAATTTCAATTAAATTTATTATAGTTGTTGTTTAATGCATCTCTTCACAAATTCAACTTAATAAAAGTATTTGAGTATTTTTTTGAAGTTTCTCATTATAAACATATTCCATTCTGTAATGATTTTCTTGATATGTTTTCTGTTTTTAAAGTATCCCTTAAAACAACAAAGATGCATTTGTAAAAATATATAGAAAAAATGTAAAAACAAATTTCAAGCTTGCTAGTTATGCAATTATATGTGTGCATATGTATATATATATATATATAATCAAAATTATTCACAAAAAATTTATAAAACAACTCGTTGCAAAAAATAATCTATCTGCCAGAATCTTTATATAGGCATACTATGTGTGTGTATATATATATATACAAATCTATGACGTCTATTTGTTTATTTTGGACGAGGTTTCTGTAATACACATATAAGTTTATTATTTCATTCGGTTACATACTTATAACTGAAAAGTGAGTGAGCGCAGTGCACCAAGAGGTTGGTGAGCTCAGCAATCAAGGGGCCAAGTCTACCAATATATATATATATATATATATATATATATATATATATATATATATATATATATGTGTGTGTGTGTAATATTTTACCATCTTAATATTAATTATCAAATTATTTCAGTAACTATTATCAATGAACAAAAATAATTTTGAAATTGTTTAAAAATAATTAATATTATTCATTGTATGAAATCGATTGGCAATACTAAAAATAAACGTTCAATTCGATGATTAACCATCTCATGAAATTGGTTGTACTCTGTTGGTATTCCTGAGTGTAAAGAATAAAATGGAAAAGTTAATGTAGAATGATATTGCAATTCTGAGAAAATAATTAAAATTGTAAAAACAATAAAAATAATGTCAAATGATTAAAAACAATATGTTACAACTATTTCATTCGTATACAAAACTATTGATAATCAAAGTTATACAGACTTAAATCATTTACTAATTAAATAAGAAATAATGACAAGTGATGATACGCTGCACTAATTATGATTCAACGAATTGAAAATTAAATAATTAAAATAATACCTGGCTTCTCTTCCCTAAATAATTAATAAACCTCTTCAGTACGTTTTGTAAAAATTACTTTTTTTTACAGTTTCCTTGAAAATTGCTTTCTTTACAAAGTCAAAGATGTCTTACTATGCAACAGGACAGCTTTATCCAAAAAATATATATTAGTACTCTGAGTAAAAATAAGTATCAATGAATACTTATACTATTCAATTTAAACTAAAATAATTGTCTCATTTTTTGTAATGTATATTCACTCAATCATTTTTATGAAATTTTCTTCACGGGTTTTATATAGCATTTTTATAGTAATTATTATCGGATAACAATGACCTTCTTTACTTGTTTGTATATATATATATATATATATATATATATATATATATATATATATATATATATATATATATAATGAATCTGTTCAAATATTTTTTACATATTTGCATAATCATAACATATAAATTTTGCTTAGAACGAAATGTTCGATATAAGTTCAAAAATAATTATATAAAACAAAGTAATTAAATAATTCATTCAAATGTCATTTACATAATTACCTTGTATCAAAATACTCATTAAATAATTATTATTTTTTCTCATATGCTAATGTGGATTTCGAGATTATCTTCTACAAGTAAATCTAACGAAGGTACATATTGTTTGTAATAATGCTCTAATCAGTGATATTGATATCAATATCACTGAATAATACAAGAATCACTTATCGATATGTTGATGAAAAAACTTTTTATTGTGTTTGCAATTTTAAATCATTTCTATAAATGAATTTAATCTCAATTCACAAGATATCTTGGGAATGTTAAATATCGATTTGATGTTTATTTTAACATGACTTGGTATCCTATTATATATATATATATATATATATATATATATATATATATATATATATATATATATATATATATATATATATATATATATATATATATCTTAGTATCCTAATTTTTATTTATATTTTAGTATTTATATCTTAGCATTCAGTTTCTAAAATCAAGATTTTAATTCAAAGACACACTTGTTGACTGTATGTTATAAAGCTCTTATTTTTCTTTGACAGGAACAACAAACGCCACATTTTTTTCTATTATTTGATTATACAGTGTCCATTACTCCATGATTATACAGTGTCGATATACAAATTTTACATAAAAACCATTCACCTTTGCTTGTTTTTTTGATCCTTTGGTCCATTTTGCAATTTTTTAAATTTTTAAAATGATTTTCATGTTTATTTCTTCCAAGAAATCATTTAATTTATCTTATAAATATAATCATATAAACATTTTCTATTATATATACATAATATAAAAAAAAAAATTGTATAGTTTATATATTTTTTTTAGATTTTATACTCATTCTATAAATATTATCAATCATTTATTGTTATTTATAATTAAAATCGGATTTACCATTCTGAATTTACTATTCCGGATTTACTACTCTTTTCTATTCCGGGAATTCATTTCTATCTCAGTTCACTTAATCATTCCTAGTTTTTAGTCAAGTGTTTGTCAGATTTCCTTCTATTTTAAGTAATACAAAATTATATATATATATATATATATATATATATATATATATATATATATATATATATATATATATATATATATATAATCAGAAACAGCAGCAGCAGCTTCTTTTAGTCCACTGCTGAATGAAGACTTCTTCCATGATTTCCACTTTGTACGATTGAATGTCTCTCTTCCACTGATTTATATATATATATATTGTTGTTTAAAGAAGTTCTTATAATTTTTATCCATATTTCTGTTTTCTGTTGCTGTAGGAAACTACATAACTTAAACCTTTTTAACTTTTAACTTTTATCTTTATATTTTTTCTTCATTTCCTAACATCCACTTTATATTCATTTTTATTAATCTAAGAAATGTTTCAAATACATAAAGATTTTTTGATGGAATTATAATGAAAAATAATATAAAATGAATGAAAAATTGTGAAAAAATAAAAAAATAACACATTAAATATTTAAATATTTGAAATTTTTAAAACAAGTTTTAATTTTCTGTAAATGAAACACTTAAATAATGTCATATCTTATTTTTGAAGTTAAATACTGTTCTACTGTTGTACACATATGGAAGTCGTGTATGTATGTAAGAAACTTGTATGTCTAATAAGAAGATTGTACCAAAAAATGGTTTATATTCCAATTGATTATGGTATTCTCTTTTTTTCTATCTTTCCATATATATATATATATATATATATATATATATATATATATAAAATTATATTCTTACACACACACACACACATAAATACACACATATATATATATATATATGTCTAGAAAATTCTTTCATGCTGTGTTCAATTTACATTTCCACGGCAATGTAATATAATAACTTCAGGAATAACTATTTCATAACATACATCTACAATGCACGCTAAGTACATTGTCGTGAACTAGATGAAAGGAAAATTTGTGTATATATATGCATATATACAATCATACATACATATGTGTATATATACATATATATATATATATATATATATATATATATATATATATATATATATATATATATGTATGTATGTATATATATTTATGTATATATAGATAAAAAAATTCCATACAAATTGTAAGTATACATAATATAAAGCGAGATCATAACAATGAAAACACAATAGATTCTTAAATCAAAACGTGGCATGGTTCAAACCGTACGTATATATACATACACACACAACAAACACACATGATGTTCTAACAAAAAGGATGTAAAAAAAGAACTACGTCCGACAGAAGCAATCTTTGGCCCCGACCCATGTATCATGTAGGTTGTATACGTACGATGTCCTCCCATTGGTCGTCGCATCAAGGTGTTAACATTGATGGCCATACCTCCTACCACAATACACTCGATTGATATTGTTAATACACCATAAGTAGAAGAAGCGGTGGCAAATCGTTTCTTCGCTTCAAGAAATCGCTACAAATGTGATGAATATCGCAAGAAAATTCGTGTAAACAGTAACTAGGAACGAGACAGTTCCTTAATTATAATTTATATATTTAATATTCGATGGTTTGTTATTGGGCACAAATTTATATTTATCTAGTGTTAAAATATTTTTTTTAAATATGTTGTTAGATATTTAAAAACCAGCCAATTATTTTCATATTAGCATAACAAGTTCATTATAGATGAGTTCAAAAAATCTTTCCAAATTATAATTCAAATAAGTTACACTTGTTTACAATACAACTATTATCTCAACTTTGTTTTTACCTCAATACAGTTTCCTTGAAAAATACTTTCTGTATTTATTTGAAGTATTCCAAGCAGGATAACAAAAATATTCTCTAAAATAATCAGAAAGAAGCCAAGCACAATAGAAACCAAAAAATTAGAAAAAGACTATAAAAATATTAATAAGAATCTGTCCTCCTTTTTTTCTAAAAAGGAATGTTTTTTTTTAAAAAAAATCATCCATTTAAAAGATAAAGAGATAATTTGAAAATGGTTTTCCATCTCAATTTGATTAGTGGATTAGAAATAGAGTAATTAGTTTCATAAATTAATCATTTTTCATCCCACAAACCACAAAAATATGCCTAATCAAAAATGTTTAATAATTGATTATTGACAGTTTGAGATTGTTGCTAATGCGCATTTTGATAACAGCACTATTATGTTCAGAGTCTCAGAGTACAGAAAAAACAAGAGAAATTAGTCGCAATATAATTTTGCGACCAGGGCTCAATTCACATTTACAAATAAGTTTTTACTTTCTCAGACATGGAACCTCTTTTTTGCCATTTATTTTTAACATACTTCAAGTTCTATGATGATAGCGAATCTTAGTCAAAACCACAAATAAACATATACTTGTCTGCTTTTAAGTAGACTCCTTTTTTATTTCTCAGTATTTTAATAATTCAGTGATTGTATACTTTATTGATGAAGTTTTCACTTGTACATATAATACTTTCCTATTCCTTTATTGACTGCTTCTGGAATATACTTTTTTGTTACTTGATTTCTGTATTTAATTCCATTTCTCATATTGATAATAATATATTCTTTTTAAAGTTTTTGGAAATTTAAATTAAAATTTAGTCTTTTCTTCAGTAATATATATATATATATATATATATATATATATATATATATATATATATATATATATATATTTACATTTATATACGTTTGTGAGAGATTGAAAAAAATTATAAAAGAAAAGTCAGTATTTAAAAATTCCCAGTTTAAAATACATGAGGTTTAAAAAACGGCATCTTCTTAATGAATCGGAAATCGTCTTCCATATTATTATGAATATTTTAATACTAATGCAAATTTATATAATTTCCATCATAGAAGACAATTGACAATATGTATATATATATATATATAATATGTATATATATATATATATATATAGAAATGATGAATGTTATAAAAAACAACCAGTCTAAACAAACATTAAAATTGTTGAAATTTAATAGAGGAAGTATAATAATGAATAAGGTATTAATATATCTTTAATAGTATTTATACTGATAAACATTTACATTAAAATATGATTTAAATAGAACAATAATTATATATTATAACGATTCAAATTTGCAAAAATTTTAAATAAATAACTTACTAATCGATTTTATAAAACAAGACCAAACAATGTTTAAAGGCCAGAGTAATATTAATGTGTATCCTTATGATTAAATTTTTAAAATATATTTACACCTATTTTAACTATATATATATATATATATATATAATTCTTGTATATGTAATAATACTTAATTATAAGCTGTTTTATCCTAATTAGTCATTTTCAATCGGCTATAACATATTTATTTGTTACAATCAGAATAACTAAATATTAAAATTTAATCCTTCATTTAAATCCTATCAAATTTAATAGAAAAGGATATTATTTAATTTTCAAACAAAGTAAAAGTTGGGTTAAACATATTTCAATGAAGTAAATAATAATCCGACGGTATCAAACCAAGTAAACTATTATAGAATATATTGGAATCAATATTTTGGTCTTTAAATAATTCTTATTTAAAAATATGTTTAAACATTTAAGTTATTTTGATTTAATTTTGAACAATATTCAAAAATTTCATTTTTTATCACTTGGTCTAACCATCAATTATTTCTACTTTTTTAAATTTTTAATATACGGTATATAACTGCTATAATCAAATTAAAAGTGTACTTGAAAGGGTTAAAATAATTTAATTACTGTTCTGTACACACACACACACACACACATATATATATATATATATATATATATATATATATATATATATTAATTCATTAGTCTTTGAATATATTTAATTATACTTTAATTCAAGTTAATCCTAATTCATCGAAAAGTTCATTAATCCACTGTATTTTTTCTCAACCACTATAATAAATTTAATTTATATTTTACTTAATTGTATGTCTATAAATGTTCTCACAAACGGCCGAAATTCAAAGAAACCGCTATTCGTTAACAGTAGTTGTGATTAAATTATAAGTCTATCTTACTGATCAATCAGATTTAATATATTATATAAAGTTTATATATATATATATATATATATACATATATGTAAATTGTTGTTACATTAAGATTTTTTTATTCTTGATAATGAATATAATTTTGTATAATAAATATATATATATATATATATATATATATATATATATATATATATATATATCGGTGGAATTCTTGTAAAATAATTAAAATTGATAATTTATTTTTAGACACAAAAACTGAAATTAAATTCAGTTACGTTCGTTCAGTTTTAACTAAAGGCAAAATAAAAAATAAAATAATCGTACTGTGATTAAATTTCCATTCAGAACTTAATTATTTTCTCATCTCACTTCGCCCAAGAATAGTTTTCTTCTTAAAAATGTTACAATAAACGGTTATTTTTCGTTTTTAATAGATGCTTATGCACATTTTTATGGAAATTCCATTATTCTCAGAATATTTAGGTACAGAAAAATATATGATAGCGCTAAGGTACAGGAAAGTTTGTCTGTAGCTTAGCACTCTGAGGATAAGGATTTAAAGGTGCGATTATTAGAAAAGGTCAATAATTATTTATTGAACAATTTTTATCCTAAATTGTTCGTGGTTTGTAGGCCGGTAAAGTAATTAATTTATGAAAATAATAAATAAAATTTATGCAGTTTACTTTCA